>HE670673.1:57981-89078 GCA_000313835.2 Heliconius melpomene melpomene | reverse complement strand
TGTTAACGACGCTGCGCGTCAGGTTTGATAAGCACGTCTTTAGAGCGGGGCGACGGAGAGTGGTAGGGGAGAGCCGTAGTTCCGTAGAGTTCTTATTATTGAGCATTGAGAGATTGATCTATGTAATGCGGTATTTTTATATGTTCTCTAAAAAGTACGAGTTAGTTTCGTATTTGATTAACATCAGAAGCATAAAAAATTACACGAGTTTTACTTCATATTTTCAGCATCATGTTTCCTAGGCCAGTCGTGGCACAGGGGCACAGTGGGACTAAAAAACACTGGTTGTGGGTTCGATCCCCAGTCGAGAAAATGAAATATTTATTTAAATTCATACCTTCATTTCATTTTCTTCGCTCTGGTGTAGAGGTAAAAAGCGGCGTTTAGTTTCGCCACTGCCGCCACGCAATGTCTCCAGAATTCGCTAGGTTCCCTCGGCCTACCCTAATGTGTGCGGAATACAGCGTAAAGCTAACTTGATTTTTAGTCGTTTGTAGTAGTTTCATAAATCTTTTTAACTTGTCCTTTAATTCACATAAGTATAATATGAAATATAGGTTTATAAAGAATTGCAAATCACAGGAATTAGAAAAAAAATCTAACAGTTCGTGGAATGAAAGGGTTCTAAATTAAATAAAACAATAAATCTATTTTTCCTTTTCAATATAATCACTCTTAAGCTGAATACATTTATTGCATGTATGAATCCTTCCTCTTGTACCTGTGTAAAGAAAAAAATAGTAATAAGTATTGAAAGGTAATTTTTGTAATTAAAGGAAACTAATAAGTTTTTAGTGTTTCTCGCCGGATTGAGTTTTATCGAAAATTGAAATAATGATAATCTCACCTAGACGAGATTCATTATATCCAAATTTGTTTCTCACATTAAGAAAATATTAATGAGTGATATAAACAAATTTGGAAGAGTTACTAATTGATATAATTTCTTTTTTTTCGGAATGTTATAAAAATTAGAAATTTTATTAAAGATTTCATATTTATTAATTTTCCTTGTCTGGACAGACAGACAGTCATTGTCACATTGTCTCAAATATAAGTGAAAAGTCGAAAACAGTATTTTTTAGTATTTTGCAGTACAGGATGTTAATAAATCATATTCACCTTTTTTATTTTACTGCAATCTTCACTCTACTGCAATTCTCACTCTAAGCTTGCTAAGTGTAATATATTGCATCTCTGCATTTACCTAAAATAAAAAGAAATTATTTAAAATCTGAATTTACACATAAAATTAACAAATCAATACAAATTATTTCAGCCATCCAAGGAAGTTATAATGCGTAGTAATCATGGTTGCGCATTCATAAAGCATGGTACCATCACTATATAATAACAATATTAGCAAAAATATTTTAAAGAAATATAAATTAATTTGTAGCCCTGACTAAAATAATACTAAAATAAAAAAAAATACAAATAATTTACCAAACAATTAAAAATAAATAAACTAATTTAAGAGTAAAATAACCTATTAAAAATTAATAATTACCTGTATTCTTTTTGCAGGAAAATGGGGTTATACTGCTAAAGCTGAAAAATAAAAAAATATATATTGCATTTATGGCCACGTTAAACTAAATAAGAGTGGATCCTCAACTACAATGTTGATCATTGACTTTGTTTAATCTTAACCTCATTTCGTTTGGTTGGCTAATATTTTTTAAACTGTATGAAAAATAAAAAAAGTGATAGTATGAATACATTTAGTTGTTAAATAATATACAACTAAAGCAAGATTGACATTGTAGTATAGAATATAATAATAATATCAGACATTCAAAAAATATAAATACTCACTCATATACGACTATATCTTGTAAGGAAATTAATTTTATTTAAAAAAAACTATATAATATGATTTCACATTTTTTTTTATTTAATACTACAAACTTTCTATTTAAGAATATATACAAAAAATAGAAAGTCAATAGTATGTATGAAATTATCGTTTGCGACGCAGTTGTAGCGTGTTGCGTCTTATCCAGGCGGCGCGGCGTGAGCCTCCCTTTGTTTGCGAGAACCTGTGACCCTTGCCAAGACCTCGTGAGCTCTTGCCAGCTGAAGTGAGACCACGCATTTCTCTGTGCTTGTGCACTGCATTTACTATCCAGTTGATCTTAGGATCGCGACGAATGGCCTGCAATTAATGAAAACTTGTTGATTATATGATGATGAGCATTTGATAGATTTTTGGGAGCTTTGATAATTAATATCAGATAAACCTTAGGTGAGTATTCAGCAAAACCTTTCAGATTGGTGCATGACATAAAAAATCATCATATTAAAATAATACATTCAAAAATATTGGTAATAAATCGATTTTCTTAAAAGTTATTTACCTTGTGTGAAGGATCGACGAGGATGACTTCAAAGTATTTGTATGAAGAATCTTGTGCGACCCAGTAGGAGTTGAGTACTCTCAAACCACCACAGCGCCGTCCAACGCGTTCCTATGATTTTAAATGAAATAAATATCAAATTACAATGTATAAATTTGAAATCAATAAAGATATTTAATAATCTTAATCTTGAATTAAAAACTAATTTATAATTAGAGGATTTTTTGGCCACAACTTGTCTGACTAAGCATGATGGTCATGATTTTGATTCCCATGCAGGGACAAGAATTATTTTAATTCCTTGCTATGGTAATAAGACAAAGTGTGGTGTTGAATTCTGCCACTCAATACACCATCTTAATTCTGAGTAACCTTAGCATAAACTTCTCTAAGCAGGATACAGAGTGAACCTGAAATAAAACTTATTTTAATTACCTCGGCAATAGATTGTAAGTTGCGTGTGGGTTTCAACTGGTTGACTCCATGGCTCTTGGGCTTGCCATAGGTAGCACCCTTGGCAACCGGGCGCTTGCGGCCACCACGGCGAACACGGATTCTGAAGACAACATAACCTGTACGGAAAATACATAATACGTTATAATACAAACAATAGATAATCCTTTGGTGATAATGGACAAGGAATGGCAATAGTTATATGGCATAATACTCTTATACGCACACAAAATGTCTGTTAGCTGACCACGTGGTCTAATCAATTGAAATTAAGTTACTTTATAACAACAGCTGTATGTAGCCTCTAACATAAATTTATAACCTATAAATTAATCATGGACCTAAGATTATCACGCCTGAAAAATTGATAATTTACTAACCTTGCTTGGCGCGGTAGCCTAGTCTCCTAGCTTTGTCGGGTCTCGTTGGCCTAGGTGCACGGTGCATGCGAGTTAATTGGCGGTACTGCCATACTCTAACACGTAAAAGGAAGCGCATAACATCGCTAAGCTTTTTACGATACAATTCTTGAATATATCTGTAAGCGCCCATCTTGGGAAGCCTGTGGCAGACCTAGCAACAAAATCAATACAAATTGATCAGAAGTCACATCATCGGTCTGGCCACAAAAGGGCCGCGTAAAAGCGACCCCTTGCAAACATGTTGTATGTAAGCATTCTGCAATTTGAAATAATACAATGTAAAAGTTAAAAATATTTAATAAGTTTACACACACTGGTATTTATGTTTTAAATGCAACAAATTAAATTTAAACAATTGAAAGATTACACTGATATTTAAAGATTTAAATTTCACATACGTCTCGCGTACTCCACAGGTAAGCCGGAAAAGAGAACTGAAATTTGTCAAGAAGCAAGACTGGGACAATTTTTTTTACATTGCCAGTATTGAAAACATAGAATATATAAAACAAGGAACATAATTATACTAGATAAAATATTATTATACATATGATATAAAATATTTATTTATTACAATTATGTTACATTTTAAAAATAAAACTGTTGTCTAGATTTTTGGCTGTACACTTAATTCCCGACTGCTGAGGAGGGGTGAATGTTTTATTTACACTAAATAAGTAAATATAGCTAAAAAGCTTTAAAAGTTGTACCAAATATATTTATATTTTTTGATGTTATAATTTCGGTTCGGACTGACAAATAGTAACACAAAAATACATTTATCATTTGATGGGATCAAAAGAATCATTTTTCAACTTTATGTTTTTTATAATGACAATGCTTCCAATTCTAAATATAAAACCAATTTATATTGGAGTATGATTTAAGACTGATCTTACTACTCAGTAAAATATGTTTTTATATTCATAAATTTAGATAGATTCGAATAAGACATTTCGACTGTACTGTAGGCAATTTCAATAGTATTGAGAAGAAAAATAATTAAAAAAGCTTCGCAGGGGTTCATGAAGGAATCATGTTGAAGAAAAATACACTTTATACTCTAGAGCAGTGATTCCCAAAGTGGTCTATATCGACCCCTGGGGGTCTATGACAACCTGCAAAGGGGTTGCAAAGCTGCTTTCAACACATACACTGATAGTACCTATTTACTTACGTTCATGTTTATTATGTTTATTTATTGTAACGTATATTTTACATAACAGATTCAAAATTTTATTTTGAGTAGTTTTAATTTAAATTCAATTAATCTATATATATAAAAGGACTTGTCCTCACTGACTGAGGTAAGACGCACGCACTGCCGTAACCGCTGATGGTAGAAACGTTAAATTTGGACAAAAGTTTACTTTCGTAATCTGGACATCCACTAAGAAGGGATTTTGAAAAATTTTAACCCTAAAGGGGTGAAATAGGGGTTCAAAGTTTGTATGGAAAAAAAAATAAATCGGCACCGATTTTTATAAAATTTGAAATTTAGATTTTTAAAAGTATTTAATTGAACACGTGTTTCATCGTTATCTAGAATTCACCCCCTAAGGGTGCAAATAAGGGCTTGAAAGTTTGTATGGAAAAATCTTAAAATCGCCACCGATTTTTAAAAAATTTGAAATTTAGATTCTTCAAAATATTTCATTGAACACATGTTTCATGGGTTATTAGAATTCACCCTTAAATACGCAAGCGAAGCTGCGCGCGTCCGCTAGTAAATGTATAAATTAACATGTGTTTTTACTATAAATTTTAACACTAAACTTCACTACAGTTATAAATTTACAGGAAATCAATATCAGGTAAGTAGGGGGTCTACCCAACACGGAAAAACATGGCAAGGGGTCTACAACACAAAAAAGTTTGGGGAACTCTGCTCTAGAGAGTATAAATGTTCCTTTCATCTGATCCTGCGGGTATGGTTCCTGTAAACCCGGCCGTGGCGGAAGAAAAAATATATTGGCCATACATATTCTTACATACGTATTCTATAATGCTTAACATATTATTATAGTGAAGTTTATTATCAAATCTACAATGGTTGTAAAGAATAAAGATGTATATAGTAATGTATGTATTCCTTAATTTTTTTTTCGATCTCAAATTAGTTTTTTTAAGCCACCTCTCCGTGGCCCTATATTTATTTTACGATTCCACTGTGCTTCGGCAAATGTTAGAATATGTAAAATTTGATGTAAATAGAAAATAAACAGACTAGTCATGGCGCAGGGGCAACACGCGTGTGAATGGGTAAATGTGTTCTGTAACTCGAGAAAATTAAATATTTAATATCTTTATTTTCTTCGCTCTGGTGTCGAGTTAAAGCACGGTGTTGAGTTCCGTCACTCAACACGCAATGCCTCCAGAATACGGTGGTAAATGGAGCCCAGAGCGTCTTAACACTAGGCTCCCTCTGCCTACTCTGTCTACATGTGAGATACATCGTGAAGCTGAAAACAGTAAATAAAAAGCAGCACTTTAAATTCGAACACTCGGAATCTATGATGCCAGTGCCACAGACATACGCATGTCAGACCTATAATTTTAACTCAATTTTTGAAGAACTAAAAAGGATACATGTAATGTAATTAACATGTTATGAAATCGCTTACGATTTAATCTAATACAATGTTAATTATTAATCTATGTAATTTAGTTTTAAAACATTATTTAATGCATTTTTTCTTGGTTTTATTTTGCTTAGTACTGCGCAAGTCACAGTACGTAAAAATGGTGGACTCAAATCCGTGTTGGTGCTGAAATGAAAGCGTTCAAAATAAATTTATGTAACTCCACATTAAGTGACAACATATTTACTTGGATTATTGGTGTTCTAACGTATCTGTGATAAAAAAAGTTATGTTTCTTCAAGCATTAAAAGCTCTAAATGCATCTAAAGACGTACCTGACCATGTATTGATTGTTACAAAGAGCGTCGTTCATGTAGAATAGCGGAATATAACATACATTCATATTATATGCAATGTAAAGTAAGTTTGAAAATCAGACAAATATATTTTTATACCGAGGAAATATTAGTCAATCAACTAAATTATCATGAATATAGTTTGTAAATAATAATACATAAATTAAATTTGAAAATATGTTTTGAACATATTAGGACTTATTATTTTATACAATTTAAATGATGATGATGGTACATTTATTAATTTAAATATGTATAAGCTTACATGTTATTTTATAATATTAAATGTATCCATAGGATTCTAATACATAAAGGCAATTTATACAAAATTCTTAACTTTAAATTTATAGATAAGATAGAGAAACCTAATCATACATGTAAATCTGTTCTTTTCATATATTTATGTTTTGTGATAATTTTATTAATTATTTTATTACAATAGAGGTAAATAAATTTATATATTTATTTTGTAAAAGACAACTATATTTCTGAACGAAGATATTCGTTTATCGTGAAATGCACGGCGCCATCTTGAAAGCGTAATTGTTGTCATGTTTACGTTGTATGTGGAAGTTGAAGTTTTTAATTTGTAATTTATGAAGGTTTGTCTATGTATTATAATATTATAAATATGTCAACTTAATGTATTAAAGTATAGTGATTTAAAAATAATAAATTTTAAATGAAACCTACATTAATTTAGGTAAACGTAGAATAGGCGCCAAATTGGTTAATGTCGTTAGTGTTTTGTTCGTGGTTTTCGTGTAAAAAAGTGTGTTACAAAGTGTTTATACTTCTTTATCGTTTATTTACAGGGCTAGTTTGATGTAACTGATCAGATTAAGTGATTTTTCAAAATGTTTTACGCACACTTTGTGCTGGCCAAGAAGGGCCCTTTGGCCAAGATTTGGCTGGCAGCTCATTGGGACAAAAAGTTGACTAAAGCTCATGTTTTCGAGACAAATATTGAAAAATCAGTAGATGGTATTTTAAAACCTAAAGTTAAAATGGCTTTACGAACATCGGGCCATCTGCTGTTGGGTGTAGTGAGAATTTACTCCAGAAAAGCCAAATACTTGCTGCAAGATTGTAATGAAGCATTCGTCAAAATTAAGGTACTTTTGTCATATATGAAATATTTATTATCCTTTACAATTTATTCCGTACATGATGTTATGATATACATTTTCAAATAATCAAATAAGGTTTTAAATATGAATTTGAAGCAAATATTTTGATACATGTTTTGTACATGTAATATTAATACAAATTGCTTAATAATACATAGAAACTAAGTATAAAGGTATTATTTTTATTTCTTGTAGTTGGCCTTTCGGCCAGGCATGGTGGATTTACCAGAGGAACATAGAGAAGCCGCATTAAATGCTATTACATTACCTGAAGTATTTCATGATTTTGACAGTGCTATGCCAGAATTAAAGTAAGTATGCACAATTTAAGCGTAATAACCATAATAACCATAAATTGAATTCTTATACAATTCTATTTACTCCTTTTTATTATTAATAAATAATTAAATAAAATTATATCATACACTTTTAACTAAAAGTGAAGTAACTACTTCAAATAATGTAAAATATGAACATCATTAATAATTAAAACCTGTAGGACATAAAGAAAAATAAATTTAATTCATAAAGCAAGATAAAGGTATTTCAATCTTAAAATTTAGATTAAATCAAAACAATTTTTTTTAATGTTTTCTAAAGAGTATTTTTCTTTCCTAAGAGTAGAACAACATTTTATAAATGTAAAAAACATTACTCACACCATTATTGTTTTATTTAGCTTTCCACTTTATCCCACATATAACAGGGTGCAAACAGAACTTGTGTTAAGATATTCCATTCCCCATGTGCTGCTCAACTTTAGATGCATATTGCAAGTTAAGTGGTGGGACTCAATGCAAAGCTTTGTCTTGTTACCAAAGGAAGGACATGAAAATACTTCATTCCCCCTATTAGAATTTCTCACAACCATAATTTTTATTCAAATGGATACAGGATTTATGATTATAATGATTATAACAAATCTTTATATTTTTTAATAGTGAAGTAGATATTGAAGCCCAGTTCTCACTCAATCAGTCAAGAGCTGAAGAAATAACAATGCGAGAAGACTATGGGTCCTTAAACTTAGTTACCCATGATGATGGATTTGGAGACATGGGTTTTGATACAGATAACCCAGATATTATGCGAGAGGCTATTGGAAATGAGGGTGGATTAGAACAGGTAGGTCTGGTTTTTTTATGTGAATTTTGTCATATATGAAATGATTATATTGTTAGAAACTATTGGAAATATTAAATAAAGTGGGAAAGGTAATGAATTAAAACAAGGCTTCAAATAATTATTAAACAACCAAAGGGAATTATCTAGCAGTCTAATAACAATATCTGGTTCTAAAGAATCCATCGGGCAGAGTGACGTTAGCGATCCTTTTCTTTCGGTCGCTGTTGACAGCCCATAAAAGTGCCAGCCAGCAATTAGAGCCGTTCTTATATAACCTCTATGGTCATTATTTGATTATTTCTAACAATATATATGAATTTTGTCTACAATCCCTACAAAGTAGGACAAAGTTAATATTGAAAATATTTATATTTATTTAAACCAGATGCTCATATTATATAATTATGGTGTTTAAAATAATAAACAACACAATTAATATGGATGGATGATTTTGATGATGAAAGTATAATTAAGATATGTGGAATTTATTAATTTACAATTAAAAAGGTGTGTTGTTTCACAATATTGTAATTTTTATTATCTTTTAATGTACTCTAAAAGATAAAATTTTACAGTTTTACTAATTACAGTTAAATAACATTATATATTACAGAGTAATCTTCTATTTGCGGATGGTTCATCATTAGAGTTGGCAAAAGATGCAGTAGCGAGTACTAGTGCGGCAGGTATACCTGCATTGACTGCACCGTCTCATGAGCCTCGTATGGAGGCAGCACCCCATGGACCTATGGATGATGGGTTTGGTGGCACCATAGGCGACGTGGGGGATTTTGGACGTTAGTAATTATAATAGTAGTATGTTATTAAAAATATCATGGTTGTGTATGAATGAATGTGATAGAGTAATGTTTTATGTGTATTATACTAATATTCTAAATGTGAAAGCTTGTGATGATGGATGTTTGTTCCACTTTCACTCAAAAACTACTGAACTTATGTCCTTTTTATATCAGAATAATAAATAGGCTACAATTTACCTAAAGACTTATATAGTATAATTTTGATATAATTGTGAATCTGAAGCTTCTTCTTTAAAGTATATTCTTTCTCTTTCTATTTTTACTTATGCCCATATTTCCAAGGTGTGTAGGAATTTGATAAATTCAAATTTATACTAAAATTGTAGATCATCTTAACCACTGTTTGTTATTATTATTGCTACATGGAATTTTATGATTGAATTTGTTTATACAGATGCGGGAGGTCTATTTGAGGGTGATTTATTCGGAGATGTCACGGCCGGAAGCTCCACAGGCGGAGCTGGCACTGGTATGCCTGGTACCTCTGCGCAACCACAATCATTACAGGTTCAATATATTACTTATTCTCTTTTATCATATTACAACATTCTTTTTAATATTCTTCAGATAGCAACAACATAGTTTCTATAGCAATGTACAGTATTTAATTTTTTTTTAATTAATGATTGATGATGATAAAGTACATATTCCCATATGTAATTAAATTTCTATTTAAAAGTACAGATTACATATTTTTAGTGCCTAAGTGAGAAAATAACAATGCTATATATATATGAAATGGTTTACAAAAACCCAACTTCAAAACTATATCTATATGCACATAATATGTCTCTTAATACAATGTTTAAAAACTTATCTGTTAGCTCCTAATTGTTGAGCTATTGCATTTCATATCATTATCATCAGCTCAGTGATTTGTCACAAATGATATCGAAGGACATACATATAACTTTGTGTAAGTTGGTTAAAACTTAAAAGCATGTATTTGCGTAGGCGGAGATAGAAGCAGCTGGCGGCAGCGCGCGCTCGGCGGAGGCGGCGGCGGACGCGGACTCTGACGACGACATGCCGCCCTACGACGCGCCGCCCTCGCCCTCCTCGCCGCCTGGCGCGCCCTCGCCCGCGCACAGGTACTCCCGCGCCATGCTTGTGGGCTTGATCTCCACCGGGGTTGTCAATTTATGTCTTTTCATCGATACAAACGGATTAGAACCAAGAAGTTTATTTTTTAATAAAATTCTTATGTATTATATTATTTTTATAACAATAGGTAATTTTATCCAAATATTTTTTTCTGTGTCAGTTATCACCCTAAGTCATTGCTCATTAGACTCAGTCACTTAGCTCAATATTTTTTTTAAATGCTAAAGTCAAACATCTTGAATAATAAATAATTTTCAATGTGATAATTTTTTTACATCTTTTTCAAATTGATTTAAAAAAATAAAATTTACAGTTGGGGAGGTTCCCCCCCGCATGGGAGCGAGACGCCGCGCGATGACGCAGGACTGATGCCGCCTCCCGCCGCGCCGCGACCGCCGTCTGTCAGGCCTATGGTTATACTACTTAATATACTGTATTTTATATAGATAATATAGAGAATTTGTTTTTTTATATAAGGACACACTTATGTAAACACGACATGTTGCCGGTTCGATTGCAACACGCGGAAATGAGATATTTAATATTTTCACTTCCTCGCTCTGGTAATGAGGCGAAACATGGTGCTGAGTTCTGCCACGCCTTGAGAAATCGCAATGCCTCGAGAATTCGGAAGAAAATGGGAAATGGTTATGGTGGAAATGGAAGTGCTTAACAGAGTGATTTAACAGATTCCCAGGTCCCCCTGCTTAATGTGCTATAAGCGGGATACGAACTAAACATTGGTCTTTTGTCAGAGCTAAGAAATGAAAATATAAAGAAATCATTCATGAGTGGGGATCGAACCCACAACCGGCGCGTTACAATTAGACCCACCTCAATAAGAAATATTACGACTAAAAAATAAACACTGATTATATTATTTAACAGGATGTAGACGATCAAGTACCGGAAGAACCACAGCCAGCCGAGGCGCCCGCTACTCCAGCACCAGCAATAGACTCTACAACATTATTACAAAATGATGAAGAATCCTTTGCTTTGGCACCTGTCGATGCTACTGTTCTTAAAGGTACAAAAAATAGTTACCAATTAGTGTTGGTGCTTAATCTATATATATAAAATCGAAAGGTCACTCACTCATCACGAAATCTCAGAAACTACGTGTGCTAGGAATCTGAAATTTTGCATAGGAGTTATTTATAGGACGTAAGTGCTGCACTAAGAGGGGAATTTGCAATGTTCCACTTCTAAGGGGTTGTTTTTGGGGATGAAAGTTTGTATGAAACTTTGTTACTACAAATGATAAGTCTTAAATTTTGCATGGACGTCACTTATAGGACGTACGTACATGTAGAGGCAGAAATTAATAATAACATAGTTCACGCAGGCGAAGCCGCGGGCGGGCCGCTAGTGTTTGCATATAGGGGAAAACATAAAATTAGTGACACTAAAAGAAATATTAGAGCTTTATTCACGTGGGCTATTTGCATTTAGCACCTAATTTCTTAGAGTTAGCTTCTTCAGAAACTCAGATTTTTATATGTTATTGGTAAATACGCATCACACTGAATAATTTATGCTTGGTAGCCATTTCTGTATTTCTTATAATTTAGGTGACAATGAACTATTTAATAATAAATTATAGAATTTATAATTTAGCCTTTAACTCTATTATACCCAGGCATAACAAAAGCGAAACGGAAACGTAAGCTAATAGTAGACGAGGTGAAGAACATCTCGGGCGAGGAGATGAAGAACCAGCTCAGCAACACGTCAGACATAGTGACCACCCTGGACCTGGCGCCGCCCACGCGCCGCCTCATGCACTGGAAGGAGACGGGTGGTGTAGAGAAGCTATTCACTCTGCCTGCCAAGCCCATACCCTCCAGGGTCTTGTTCAAGGTGTGTGTTAAAGGCAAAAGAAGTCTGGGAACCTAGTGTTAAGACACTCCATTCTCATTAAAACACTTTCGTTCCTCATTTTCAACATTTAAGCAAAAATAATGTCGTCAATGTCACATTGTGGAGAACACAATGATAATGTTACATTTTTAGGAATAGATATGGCGCACAAAATCCATGTATACAAATAGTTGTAACAATTTAATTCACTTCACTTCACTGTATATCCCGCATGTAGCAGAGACAACTACAGTTTTTGTTACTTTCCGCCCGAATTCGAAAGATCGTGTGTTGGATGACAGAGTTCAATTCCGCAATTGAAATTCCGCCTCGTGGCTAAAACGACAACCATTGCGTTAACAGTCTTGTTGTCAGAGCGAAGAAATGAAAATATAAATTTAAATAAAATATTATTATATTTCCTTTTCTCGAGTGGGATTGAACCTACAACCAGTCGATTTTCAGTACACTGTGTGTCCTTGCGCCACGAAAGGATACTTTTAATAAATTAAATAATGTTAGTCTCATTTCCGATTACAGAAGTATCAACGCAACATGACGCTGCGCACGGAGGCGGAGGAGGGCGACCCGGCGCGCTCGCCCGACCCCGAGCCGCCCGTCGCAAGGCGCGCCGGCAGGAAGCGACGACACGAGGAGGTGCGTTAATAGATATTTTTTTGGATGATTTTCTAAGAAGTATTTCGGGTTAATAGATATCTCTGAAATACCCTATTAGGCGCTCAATGTAATATACAAAAAATATGTATATTTTTTAAGTAGTTCCTAAAATGTACATTTTTTGTTACGTTTATACTATATCTTGCCTGTAGCAGGATTGATAGAGGAAATGTAAAAATTATTACAAGACTCCACTCCCACCACACCTTTTCATTCAGAACATTGCGTGTTTGTTTGTGGCGGTCCACGCTTTGTCTTGTAAGCAATGCGAGATGATAATAATTCATCCTCAAGTTTGAATCGAACATACCACTCTTCCTCTGTCCTACTCGAGACAATAAAATATTTAATTACATTTTCTTTACCACGCAATGCGTTCAGAATTCGACGGAAAGTGGGGAGCGTCGAGTCTTAACACCAGACTCTTTCGATTGCTACATGCGGAATACAGAGTGAAGCGAAAAAAAAACAAATAAAAACTAACATTTGTTGTTTTTATATTTGACATAATTTTATACAATGTTTCTTTAGACAATGCACCCACCAGAGACTCCTGCGCCTCAGATTGAATTAGAACCTCCAACACCTATCCCACAAGAGTATGAACCATCAGTCGGTAAGTTTATATTCATTTGTCTATATGTATATATATTTCGTTTTGGTTCACTTTCACTGAAATATTATATCTAAGAGCAAACTATAAGTCACAGCTTTTGATTAATGTTCAATGTTCTACTAATTTCATTCCATTAAAACAATATCTAATATTTCTATATTCTTTTATATTATTCTTCATAATAAAGGTGTTGCATTCTATTTTCATCTGTGCTTATTAATATGTGTATAATAATAATAGGGAAGGAGCTTATAGTGTAATTTTATAGAATATTTATTAGGAATAATAAATATTACACAAATTATTTATATAACACTAATTTTTTTTATTATATAATATACACTATGAGTCGCTTCCCCCCTCCCCCACTAACCGCTCCCCCGCACTGCGCACGCACAGAGCCGGAGCGCGCGCCCACGCCGTACCGGTCGCCGCGACATGACGACGTGGAGCCGCCCGCCACGCCAGGTACACATATATATATACATTATACATGTACATATATTACATAGAAATATCGGTACCGTTAATCCCGCCACCGGCTCAAAAGGCAGATTCAGTGAGAAAATCAATAGCTGCTCTGTGTGATAGGTTGCTTTAAGACTGACACAACTATTAGAAATCAGAAGTTGTTAACGTTTTTTTAAAACCTAAATCAAACACATTATGGTCTATATGCTTATAAACAGATTCAACGTAATTGCGTTAAGAAGTGATATATACCACTTAATAAGTAAGCTTCATAAGAGTTTCCTTCCAATAAATGGTCTTTGCCTACAATTTAAATTATTTTAGTCTTTTTCACCTTCAACTACCCACTCCGGGTTAAGTGGAGTTCTTCCGGAAGAACGCCACTCTATCTATATACATCAATATCATTTTAATGATCTTGGATAGCATAATACACTTTCGCCAATAATATGTTGTTAATTTTGACTCTAAAATTTTAGAGAGAGAAGTTATTTTACACAAACACTTTATGCGCATATAATCATTGTTGCTTTTTCTACATACCTTTTTATCATTGGTAATGGGATTTGTTTTGTTATAATCATTTATCTAAATTTATTTAATTGTAATTTTATTAAAAATTAAGAAATTAAATTTTAAATCTGTTTCTAAAATAGCCAAAGATGTGTAGCCACATATTTTAAAAGACCATATTTAAAAATTATTTTCAAATTTCCCTAACAAAATATATACAGGCATCCCTCGATAACACGATTTATTCGTACCGTGCTATATCGAAACCGTGTTATACGAAACCAGGTATACCATACTGTACACCGTGTAGTATCGAGACCTTGTCTTGTGTTATATCGAAACTGTGTTATACGAAACTTTGAAATAATACAAATAAAGGCAATGCGTACCGTGTTATATCGAAATCAAATCTTAAGGTGTAAAATTTTATGA
Source organism: Heliconius melpomene melpomene (assembly GCA_000313835.2). Lineage (NCBI taxonomy): Eukaryota > Metazoa > Arthropoda > Insecta > Lepidoptera > Nymphalidae > Heliconius > Heliconius melpomene. The sequence continues at coordinate 74,152 of HE670673.1, read as the reverse complement.
TAGCTGAAATTTCGTTCCAAATCTATATATATAAAATCGAAAGGTCACTCACTCATCACCAAATCGCAGAAACTACAAGCGCTAGGAATCTCAAATTTTCCATAGGAGTTACTTATAGGACGTAGGTGCTCGCTAAGACGGGAATTTGCAAATTTGGGTTGTTTTTGGGGTCGAAAGTTTGTATGAAACTTCGTTACTACAAATGCTAGGAGTCTCAAATTTTGCATAGACGTCACTAGGACGTAGTCATGGAGACAGAAATTAATAATAACATAGTTCACGCGGGTGTAACCGCGAGCGGGCCGCTAGTACTACATAAATGAAAAAGGAAGTTACCTTGAAGTTTTTATTAAGAAAAATAAATTAAATTCAATTTTATGATGAAATACAAAAATTAAAAAATACAACAATAAAATATATTCAAAGACTAATAATAATAATTACATAGTATAAAACAAGTAGAAATAGCTTATTGAACGAAAAAAAAGTTCAAATTTAAAATGCATATTTTTCAAAATCGTGTTATACTAATATCATTTCTTGTATCGTGTAATATCGAAACCGTGTTGTACAAGTACCGTGTTATACGAGGGACGCCTCCTATTGTTAAACTATCTACTGTAATAGAAAATTAGTACTTATTTTATAATCAATATAAATTTTACCAACTTTATTATTATTTAATTGTATATAAAAAGAGCAAATAAGTATCATTAACATATAATATTCAATAATACAGGTATGCTAAGTTCCCTTGGAGCTCCGCTTACACCAGGAGTTTTGGGCCCCCTAACTCCCGGTACACTGTTGCAAGGAGGACTAACGCCGGGCAGTCTACAACATGGTGCTATGACACCAGGTGATTCTTAATTTAGATTTTATTAATTTAGATTTGGTTAAATGGCGTCCATTATCCGAACGTCAAGCAACTGAATGACTGCTTATCCGAACTACTACGCGTGTCCAACTCGCGCATTCTTGTACATCAATAGACAAAAGATATAATTATGTAAACATGATTTTGAAAATGTATGGTTAAATCAACATAGTTCTATTATCCATACAAACTGATTTCTCGAACACCCAAAATTTCTAATTATTTCAGATAATAGACGCTCTCCTGCACTTTTATCTGTGTATATGGCCCCATTTTTTAAGACTAATTTTATTTAAATTCTGTAAATGGCTCTCCTTACAAGATATTTTCAAAAGATCGATATAAAATACCAATGGTAGCGTTAAGATAATGTCGTTGAGGACATTATTTATGCCTTAGTATATGTCTATATATTGTAATGTAATTCTTTATTTTTTTTTATTAGGTGGTCTTACACCTGGAGGGCTACAGCACGGTGATCAACCCGAATTAGGTCTGGTTGGTCCACTACATGGAGGTAATCATCTTTCTCTTTCTCTCTCAATACATATAAAATATTAATATATAAATACATGCAAAATCAATATTGAATAATCAATAAAGTACAGTAGAATATCACTAATCCAGGACTATTAAAGACCAGAGGGTGCTGGATTATTGGTATAGACAGATCATTAGATGGCATAATAAATAAGCATTTTATAAAAGGAAAAAAATATATGTTAATGATGTGTTTTTAATTAAGGTATGTTCTTGCACTGTACAGTCATTTAATACTACTTTGTTCTACAGGAATGACGCCTGGTGGCATGACGCCAGGTGGCATGACACCGGGAGGTATGACGCCAGGCGGAATGACGCCTGGTGGCATGACGCCGGGCGGTATGACGCCAGGTGGTATGACGCCAGGAGGTATGACGCCGGGACTTGGTCTTGACGGCGGTATGACGCCAGCGGGTCTCCATCATGGTACTATGACGCCTGGTAAGTGTGCATTTTATTTTGCTCCATGTTGGATTTATTTAGGTATAAATGCCAGAGGCCTAAGGCTCAGGGACAAATTCTCCCTCGAGGACATAAAATGTTTAATATTTTAATTTCTTCGCTCTGGTGTCGAGGTAAAACCGAGGCGTTGAGTTCTTCCACTCAACACGCAATGCCTGCCTCCAGAATTCGATGGAACGTGGGAAGCGGAGTCTATTAGCTACTTCTGCCTAACCTGTTACACACGGGGCACATCGTGTGCCGTATAAAATTTATCTTGATGAATGTTCTATATGCCACTAAACAGTGACTTAACTCCTAAAATACTATTTCACAATAGACAATTATAATTAATAAAGATTGCTTTATTCCACAGGTGGTCTCGATCACGGCGGCATGACACCAGCGGGCCTCCAACACGGTGGCATGACACCGGCAGGTCTCCAACACGGCGGCCTCACACCCGGTGGCCTACAACACGGCGGAATGACGCCTGCGGGGTTACAACATGGCGGTATGACACCTTCTGGTTAGTATGCTTTGTTTATAACTATATAAGATATTGTTTACGGGCTTAATGAAAGAATATTAGGAGGTTTATTTTGCTGCTTTATTATTTAATAAGAACTGAAGGAAAGAAAATAGTGCCTTTGTGTATTTTTATATTTTGAGGCTGAGAAAATCTATCCATAGAGTCCATCAATGGCACAGCGTCTAAATATAAATGCGACGGTTGTGGATATTTTCTCTTTTTCTTTCTTCTAGTAACAAAACAAAACGCAGCGTTAAGTTCCGCCAATTGAGACGGAATATATCGAAAATTGGATGTCCAGTTCAATCCAATAGTGTCCTGACACGGACTTCCCTCTGAATACCCTACTATATATAGATATGAATGAAACTATGAAAATAAGAGTCTAGTGAAAGGATATTTTTTCTCTCAGTTTCGCCTATATAATATCAATAAGTAATTGAAATAGTATACTAAAACGCATACAATATGTCACGGGCAGGTCTCCAACACGGCGCCCTGCTCCAACACAACATGGAGCTCCCCATGATGCCGCAGATGGGCGGGGAGCACCCGTTCCTGACGCAGGCGCACACGCACACGCACGCGCATGCCCACACGCACGACCTGAACACAGGGCCGATGGAGCCGCTGCCCATGCCGCTTGAACATGGCGATTATCAGGTTGGTTTCTTTTTTAATACTTTTAAAGTGTTATTCCACACTTAATAAGTATGTTGATAAAACTCTTAAGTAAGGAAGTCTCCAACACAACGTGGAGTTCCCCATGATGCTTCAAATATAGGATGGAGTATTGCACACTCCTACTATTTTATATGCGGGATAAAGTATGAAGCAAAAAAAGCCATCTTTTAAAGATAACTTTTTATAATCTAATGAGTAAAGTGTTCTTATTTAAACTTTTTTGTTTGTTTTACAGAATAGTATGCAAATGACAAACTTAGGGTATGATGACCAACATGGTCATCACAGTCCGCAGCACGATTATGATTTACCTCTCAGTGTTGAAAATGTAAGTTTTATCATAATGTGTATCCCATAAAGTAGAAAAAGTTTAAGATTAAAGTGACTTGGAGAAACAATTAGAAATGTTTGATATTTAAATGTGATAAAATTCTTTGAGAGATTGAAAATTTGGGGCCAGTCATGGCGCAGGGGCACAAAAAGTGACTGCAAACGCGACAGGTTGTAGGTTTCATTCCCTTTCTAGGAAATAAAATTATTTAATATTTCCATTTCGTGCGCTCTGGTGTCGAGGCAAAGCGCAGCGTTGATTTCCGCCACTCAACACGCAATTCGGAATTATTGTGTAAAATAAAAAAATAAAATTATCCATACCTATATTATAAATTCGAAAGTAACTCTGTCTGTCTGTCTGTATATCTGAGTATATAATATAAATGCGTGTGAGCTAAAAAATAAATACTAATATAATATTGGCGTTTCATCTAGCCCGAGGAGCCCCTTAGCGAGGTGCGCGAGGCGGGCGAGACGGAGGAGCAGTACGAGGAGCGCGTGCTGAACCGGCGCGCCGCACAGCTGTTCACGGCCATGCGCCCCAAGCTGGCCGCCGACCGCGTGCTCGACTTTGCGGACCTGGCACCCCGACACAACAACAGGAAGCAGGTATACATCCTCCCAAAATCGTATATAATTATGGTTGCAGAATTCTAGGATAATAATACCAAGGCAGGGGAATGAATATTGTGTAACAAAACTACAATGTTTTAATATATTTTATTTCATGAGATTTGAACTCACAGTTTTCAATTTCTCTTTACAAATAGTTGACAGTTGTTTATTTTAATATAATTATTTATGTTTAGGATAAAAAAATATGGAAACCAGAAGGCATCAACATTAAAATTAATTTACGTTAAAATATCAGGCTGTCGTCGCGCAGCGGCACAGCGTCTGACTTTAAACGCTACGGTTGTGGGATAACCCACACTCAGGGGAACGAATTATTTTTATTTCTTATATACTAACGTATATAACGTAACGTAACTAAAAAAAACTAAGAAAAATAAAAGTTTTAAAATGTACTAATGTTTATATATCACAGGTTGCGCAAAAGTTCTACAGTCTACTAGTTCTCAAGAAGCATCAAATGCTGAAACTGGAGCAGCACGAAACTTACGGACCTATAACAATTTCAAAGGGGGCTCAGTTCGAGACGGAAGCGATATAATTAATATAGTTATATTTATACAAAGAAACAAATATCAATTAGATATAAAAGAGGGTACTTTAATATAAATCGGTGATGAGTAGTTTCCTTTGATAGGTTGAGCCAAAAATATTGTAAGTATTCAAATTCATAGACACTTGTTTCGGACCAAAATATTAACATGATGATCTCACACATCAGATGACAAAAATATTGTAAGGCTAAGTCTGTTTCTATTTTTATAGATTATAGTATGTACATTGTTAAAATTTCATATTATATAAATAAAAAGTAATTATATGTATGTAATTTTAAATCTGTACACTTAATTCATATAAATATAAGATATTTTATAATATATCGTGTTTTCTGTATTATCATATGCTATTTACTTTTTAATACCTGTGACAGAGCTGTATGGAGGTACAAAACTTTATAATCTTAATGTTATGTTTTCTTCCTTAGACATGACTAATAATTAAATTCTAATGGTGAAAATGCACTCTAAAGTGATTTATTAAAACAAACAATGATTGTGTTGATTTTCAATTCTGCACAAGAAAATAAAAACATTTGACATTTTAAACTTTTTACAGACTTGACTTTTCAATAAAGTAAAGTGTCTATGGATTCGAAAGAGCGAGTTTATTATAGCGGTTGTTCGGAACGATGTAGAGAAATGCCTTAATTTGTTTTGCTCTAGGCTAAGTAAAATTATTGTACGTTTACATTGTTTAATAGCTTCCACATTTACACACCTAGTGCTAATTTGTTATGCCGTTTTACATTTTAGAGTTAAGGGTGATCTGGGAATTGTTTCTCAATTAATTTATCATTACAAAAGTTTAAGATATTTATGATTTTTCTATTTCTTTTGTTAATGCTAACAATTTAGTTTATTATGGACTAAAATATTTGTTTTTATTTTAGTTTTTTATATCTCAAAATGATATTGTATGGATCACCCTCACTCTTTCCTAGTACAATATTTATTATGCATATGTAGAGCCCGCTCGTCGATGTGTTTGTTATACACAACATTAATTGTTATATATTATAACAAAATACTTTTAATTTGTTTGAGTTTTAAATTTTTTTATTTGTGTAGATCAAAACTGAGAAAATTTAAATATTTTTATAAATGAAGAAGTTCCTCGTGTTTAGTTAGTCACTTCTAATTATAATTAAAGTTATAACAATATTAATATGGTCGACGAGACTGCCTTGAACCCTGCAATTAAGATTTCTGAACTATAAATAATGAATATAATGTTGTGTATAACAACGATCGTCGTTTCAAACGTATTACGGAAAATCTATCTGCCTTACATTTTGTTGTTGTTAGTATTATAATGTTAATGAGCGTCTCTATGTAAATTATTATATGTAAGATATATTTTGATACCGGACTGTCGGACACTTAGTGGTAATGTTCTGTTGAAATACATACATTTTGATTTATATAAATATTTGTAGAAATCGATCGTCGATCACGAATGCTTCGTATATAATATGTTTAATTTATAAGATTTTAGAACTTTAAAGCAGGGATGTTGTGGAACTTCTTAGGTCGTAGTCATTTCTAATATGAAAATATCGGAGACTCGTTACATAATATGTTTAGATTTTGTTTGCCCCAGCCGCCAAAATTTTGCTCCTAGAAAAAGATGAATAACAAATATCACATCAGTAAATTTCCTATAAATTAGTTACTAAAATTACCCCAAAAACTAAAAAAAAAACTAATACTCCGGACAGGCGGAAATAGTATTTTCTTATATCTTCGTCCAGATCCGGAATCCGTTACATCCTCGCTTCAAAGTTCTACAATATTCTCAAACTGAAAAAAAAACCTAATTATTTAATATTTAAACCGATCATGTTTTTCTTTGGCCGTGTTTTAAAAAAAAAAGAAATTTGAAAAATTATGTACGAGTACAAGTAGTCGTAACCATAGACGTAGCTAGAATCATTTATATGGGTCTTGGAAGTCTTTGAAATTGGTAATATATGTTATATGATTTCACTTAAGTTAAAATATAATTTCGCACCTTTAGAGTTTAAAAATATCATGTTTTGGGAAAAGAGAAATAAAGATGTGTACAATTGCATTTTTCTACTAAAAATTAGGCTTACAAAATCTTTTTGGAAGATACAGTAGTGAATGCTTTTTAAATTAACTATTGATTTATTTATCTATATATATTTTTTCTTTTTCGAAATCATGATGTGTTTTTTTTATTAGGTCACTATAATTCTGAAGGTGCGATTTGTATTTTAGTTTCGACTTTAAATTGAAATATAATATGGAGAAAATTATATCTTTATTTTAGCTTCACACTGTAGTATAGCCTACTTTAGGCAGAAAGTGTAAGTGTGTTAAGATACTACAATATCCAATTTTATATATAACGCGCATGGCGTTTGTCATTGAGATGCGGAACTCAACGCCGCGTTTTCTCTTCTAAATAGAGCAAAGAATCCATACCCGTCATATTTAGTCGGACACAGTGCCGCTGGTACACGACGGCCTCAGAATCTAAATTATTTTATATACGAGTATATTATATTGTTTTAATTTAAATGAACCCACTTTTTGCTAGCTACGCCTATGACAGTAAGTGATAATGTGAAACACCAAATCATGCGATGTCTATTACGAGATTTAAATATATTTACATGTTTATACAAATGTGTGTGTGGCGCGTGTGTGCGTGTGGGCGTGTGGGGAGACCGCGGTAAAGTGTGCCTCACACTATTGGTACATTCTGGTTATTTTATTGCGTTTGTTCGATGCTTTACTACATATTTATATTAAATGTCGGACGGACTGACTTCGATATATTCGATATGAGTTTAAATAATATTTTATGTGATTAGACTATACTAGTAAATTAAATTTTAGATTTTTTAAAGCATCGAATACTCGCAGGCGTTTTTCTTTGAACCCAAATTGAATGCATTCTGATGTAAGATTGGATTCACTATGGTATAAAATATCTCAAAATGATGTAAAATTGTAAGCATTAAGAATGCATGGACCTGTTTAAGTAAGTTAGAAGATTTTTTTTGTAAAAGTATTTAAGTGAATACCTTCGCTGGAATTACTTTAGTGTTGTCGCGCGGGAGTATTCTCTCAGATACAATCCAGTAAATATTTGCAATAAATTTGTTGATATAAACGGAGTTTTTAATAATCTTTTTAGTTTTTTTATCATCTGTTTTTCTTTTATTTGTGATACTAAGGGCCAGTTTCACCACTGGCTTATAAAGTCCCAGACAGCCTTATCTGCCAGACTAGCTATAATTTTTGGTTACACTTGGTCTCGAACAGCGATATCCAGTAGATACACATTTGACGCATGTATTTAATTTTTACATTCAATATTTGTCATTTCAAAATGTAATCAAATCGTATAAATGGGAACAAAGAGCCTTAATATTCGTTTTCCAGGATCCCTCTGCCTACACGTGAACCTAAAAGAATTTTCATTTTGTATTTTTGTGTATGAAATACCCGCTATAATAGTGGGTAATATTTCATACACAAAAATACCAATAAAATACAAAAATAAATAAATCTAATACCCACTATAATATTGGGTAACATTTGACATAAAAATACAAAATGAAAATATTTTAATTTTCACGTGTAGGCAGAGGGATCCTGGAAAACTAATGTTTAGGCTCTTTGTTCCCATTAAGACAGTTCCGTTCTCTTTCCGCCAATTTCTGGAGGCATTGCGTGTTGAGTGTCAGAACTCGACGTCGCGCTTTGCCTGGTTACCAAAGTGAGGAAGCAATATATTAAATATTTCATTTCTTTGAGGGAGTATCGAACCGAGAACCCGTCGCGTTAACCGTCGCACGTTCGTGCCCCTGCGCCACTACTCATTATTAACTGCGTATAATATGGGTTTACTGGTGAAATAAATAGTTCATCCACCAAACTAAGGAATATAAGAATACATTTACATTACGTTGACAAACCACGCCCAATCAAATGATAAGACTGGTTTTACAGTACACTTCCTCATACGCGGTACGATGCCAAATACTTTACTTACATACTTTACAAGTTGTTTTTCTTATTCTATAGACTAGGTAAATTATTATTAGGTCAATGATATTTATAAATCTAAGATCTTAATTTATCTATCGGTTTGTATTTAAAATTATACGTAACTTTTATTTTTTTAGACCCACGCATTATCCCTAAGAGTAAGCGGCAGTTAGATGCCCCTTCGAATCAAATAAAGTAGCGAACGGAGTGTCCTAACAGTAGGCCTACCCTGCTACATGTGGGACCACGCTGAAAAATAGCAAGTATAACATTAATCAAGTTTATCTTAAAAAACAAGGCATTTGGGAGATACTTAGAGCTTTATTAGGTAAATCCAATTGATTTATCGGATACAAGGAAGGCTAGGGGCCTAGGGGGATGTTCTCCTCCTCCTCCCGTGGCCCTCTGCGTAGGTGGTGGGAGTAAATCCATAGTGCCCGCCGCGTCGAAACCCGCACCCGCACCCCCACACGCCCGACATGCGCAAAGGTGGGTTTTTTGACCTTTTGACGAGGATGTTACATAAACGCATTTGCACATGTTGGGCATGGTAACGATGAACGAACTTCCACTCTTTCGAACGATTCTCCATTTTCTGCCGTAGTTGTCGAGGCATTGCGTGTTGAGTGCCGGAATTCAACGCACGCGCCTTTTTTGCCTTAGTACCAAATCCAAGAAATAAAATTATTATTAAATACTGGGCCACCACGGCCTCAAATATATATGTACAGAGACAGCTGAAGCTGAAAAAAATATTATTTTTATAAAAAAAGACAAATTTAGACTTGGTTTTGTCATAGATAGTAAGTACTAATCAGGTGACCTGTTTACAAGACGTCAATACCGGCATCTTTGAAACCCGCGCAGGTTGCCAAGTTGTTGAGACAGTTCAACTCATTGAGACAATGTTACATAATGAATAAACTTTGTATAAAAAAGTCATGTGTATTATGAAATAGTTTTATTTTATAATATATATATATATATATATATATGACTTATTGAATTTATATTTTAAGATATCGTCGTAGCTGTAGAGGGCAGTCCACGACTAGCACAGGGGCACAGTGTGACTTTAACCGACTGGTTGTGGGTTCGATCACCACTCAAGATTAAATATTTATGTTAAATTTATATTTCCATTTCTTCGCTTCGCTCTGGTAGCGAGACAAAGCGCGGCATTGAGTTCTGCCATTCAATTATAAATTAAATCATTTTATATAACTAATATTGTTTTATAAAACTATGTAAAGCTGTTTCAGAATTAACTATACCTGCATGGTTTAGTTCTTGTATTGCGCTTAGGTAAAAATATAATAAGTTTGGTTGTAGTTCATTTCTTTAGCTGTGATATACTGATAAGCAATTTTAGATGTCTTTTGATGTTTTCAGTTTCAGTTAAAAAATTTTTTAGATCAGATTTACTTCTAATTGACTGCTCAATTTATAAATTAAACAGAATTAACTTCAAATGCAATGAGATGAGAATGAGCTTTAAAAATTCATTATATCTATTAAAATGTAGGTAGATTATGAAAAAATGCTCATAAATATAGGTTTGTATCATTTAATCGCCCTAAAAATGTACAATACAGACGCTGACATTCCCTCACAGCACAACAAGTGGACACGTGATGACAATACTCACACGCAGTGTTAAAACTGGCTTAAAAGTCACCACGCGCCCAACACGCTTGCACTGGGAAATAGACAAAATTGAATAACAGTTCAAATCTACAATTATATATAACCAATCAATATCAGGATATAGGAATAGTCGAGTTTACGTACAACATTTTATTTGCAGATTTTATTATACTACATAATTAAATAAATTGCTTTGATGCACTGATAAGTGTAACACTTAACACAAGTCCTCGCACCACTATGAGGGTGAGGTTTCACACATTCGATTCCATGGCCGTCCACTCCAGATAGTATACACTGAAACCTCGTGGGATGGCAGTAGTGTTCTTAAAAGTAAGTAGCTTAGAAGGCGAAGAGCAGCAAGAAGGCCATCATAAGACAGAACAGTCCCATGGCCTCAGAGAGGGCGAAACCCAAGATGGCGTATGAGAACAGCTGCTGCTTGAGGGAGGGGTTCCTGGCATAGCCGATGATGAGGGAACCGAACACTGTTCCGATACCAGCACCTGGAATGAATTATACAATATAATTATCATAATTCATATATAATTATACTTAGTATTATCTAGAGATTAGATAAGTAAAAATACTGACAAAAATAGTTGTAAAATTTGTGAATTTACAAGATGTTTTTCAAAATTTCTTGCAAAAATAATATTAAAGTCAAAAATACTGTATTAGGAGAGAACAATGGCAAAATTTGCAATGCAAAAATCTGATTGCAGAATTCACATGTAGGACACATTATGTAACAGATAAAAAAGGGTTTGTTCAATAACCAGAATAACTGTGCCATTGAGATTTACAGACAATCAATTTTACACCTGTTTTTGACAACTATTGACTTTTTAACATTATTATATAATTTGATATTAACTTTTATTAAATTAAGATGTAATTACAACAAATAGCAAGTAAACTCACCTCCAGCAGACTTTCACATGCAATTATTAGTTACAATGTACACATCATGCAATAAATTATTAGTTCACCCCCAGATAATATACACTGTACAAACACTTCTTAAAAATATATAGCATGTTCTAAAAAGCGAATAGCATTAGAAAAGCAATCATGAGGCAGAAAAGACCCATAGCTTCAGATAGTGCAAATCCAAGGATAGCATATGAGAATATTTGTTGTTTCAGGGAGGGGTTGCGAGCATAGCCGATTATTAAACATCCGAACACCACACCAATCCCAATACCTGTTGGACATAGTGATTGACAGATATTGGAGAATTAATTTACTAAATACTTTATATTTGGTATAACACATGTGGTATTTTAATATACTAAATTATAAAATATACTAAATAGTAAAAGTCTATGCATGCAGAGGGAACTTAGTGTTAACATTTTCCTCTCTTACCCATGCATCACTCAATCTTACCACAGAGAAATAAGAAGAGAAATCTTTAATCACTGTAGTTTCTTAAACGTGAGAAAATGAAAATATTTTACTATTTTTACTGTCACACTGTGCCTTAGCTATTATTTATGTAATCAAATAAATAATACAAAAAGAATAGTGATATTATCACTTAATGTAGTAACAATTGACTTTACTGGAAAAAAAATAGACTAAAATCAATAATCCTTCATGTTGTGTTATGCAACCAGTTAGGTTACATAAAAATCTGTTTTCTTGGGGAAAATTAATTTATTTTTCAATATATGAAAATGATGAGATAAAATTAGTCATAAAAACACTGAAAAGGTTAGCTTAACTATGTAAGTAATAATAGTGAACAAATTAACAAACACAAAAGCAATAATCATGCATAATTATTAAAAAATTAAACTAAACCTACCGGAGCCAGCAACTCCTACTGTGGCGGCACCAGCACCAATGAATTTGGCTGCAGAGTCAATATCCTTAGTGACAGAGGTGGTCTGGAAAGAACGGACTGCGGACAGCTGGGGGGCAGCTGGTACTACTTGGGTGTGGGATGGGAGCGCCGCCAACGGCCTCACTAGAGCTGTATTGCTGAAGATCTGCAATATGAAGGTTTAAGTTATTGTAGAACTATGAATTTATTTATTTTATTGTTAATATACTGTAAAAACTTGTAGGTACTAATATGATAATTTTTTATTAAAATATCTGTGTAGTCTGTCAAAAAAGTCAAAATAATAATTTGTATAGTTACATAAAGCTTAGTTCTAGTTCTTTTCACAATCAATTTAGTCTAATTAATTAAATTCGATATGAACATTGATAAATTTTAGATATAATAATTATATCATCTCACTGTTATATAACTGCATTTGTAGAAATCAGATAAAATTGTAGTATTAATCCTGAAGTCATAAGTAATATGGAACTCTTCAGTAAATCAAGAATTATTTTTTTTCATATCATTTAAGTTCAAGGAAATTAAGTCTTACATAAGCTAAAAAAATCAATTATATCCAAGTCAATAACCAAATACAATAAAATTGCATCTTTAATATTTGGTACTCCATGATAATAAATCATATTCTAGAAGATAAATGTGTACTTACAGCAGACCTGGCTGCGGGAACGATCAATCTAGCAGCATACATTTTTGTGTTTTAGTTAGGTGCGGCGATCGACAACTGAAATGAACGAGTTTATATTGAATGGTAGCCTGCTTTACTTCAAGTTAATTAGTAGAATATAAAAATAGGAAGACTTGACAGTTTGACCGCAGAGCGTTACGTAATTTATGGGAGCTACGTAAGAGACCAAGTTAAGCCTATTTTCTCCGAATTTACGTTAATATAGAAAACGTTAGCACTATTCACTGTAAGCTAGGAGAATAGAGGGGATACTCTCATATATAATAATAATAGGGAGGCAGCGGAAAATGGCCGAATCGACAATCTATCTTTCTTGTTTCAAAGACTATCTTCGGTGACAACTTACAATTTCACAATAAAATATTATCACTAAAACGCACTGTGATCTTTTCTTTAGAGAAATAGGCACTTTTATTTTCGAAATAGCTTAGGATTTTAACACTTTTTCGCGATTAGTTAGCTCACTATTTCTGTGACACTTACCAAAGAACACCGAGAAGGAGGAGACCGGCCTTTGGAATGTTCAATTTCTGAGTGGTCAAGAGAAACAGAGTATAAATGCCGTGTCGGTATTGGTTCCTTTGCGCACACTGCGCAGCTTCCGCTCGGGGCAGCCAACTATTGATCGGGCTGCGCAGATGACATAAGCATTTAATTCTTTTTATTATAAAAAAAATCATTAACATACATTTAGAGATATTTAATAGCATTTATAATTATTTATTTAATTAAATAATTTATATAAAGATAAAAATAACATTTATAATCAATTTACTAATTAAATCTAAAAGTGTATATTTGTAGCAACATAGTTACAATTTTGACTAGTCCATTATCCACCATTCGACATGGCCGTCTTTATGATAAACATCTGTAAATTCAATGGCTGTGGCATAACTTTTCCTCGGCTTGCGGATCTCATTGAACACATAGAAGATGTTCACATAGGTAACTATCAAGAATTTTATATATTTCATAAGCATATTTTATATTTTGGGCTTGGAAAATTACTATATCCTCCCTATATATACGTCTTATCATTACATCAAAGTTGCCAACATTGAACTAATTTTCAGCAGCAAATATAAATTAATTGCGGGAAATTGTTGTAAAGGTTTTGCGCAGTTATTAATACATTTTAATGATGTAAGTTCTTACAACGTTATATGTTTGATGTTATTTTTAATTGTAAACAAAAAACAGCTGATCTAAATCGGAGATTTGACATTTAAATGCAATGTAAAAGGAGTTAATTGACAAGTGTTTATTTTCAGATTACGACCCGGCCGTGGTCGAGCAAAAGGAAGCTTCACAGCCAGCTTGCATCCCTCTTAGCTATGTATTAAAATTCTTTACGGAGGCATCTAGACGGGAGATACACAATATGCCGCCAGCGGCCGACGTGCGCCGGAGGTTACTCTCTGCTCCAAAGCCACCTTCCGTCCGAAGCAGTACACCTACAGGTTATTGCTATTAGATTTAACAAACTATGTACGTTGAAGTTTTTATGCTTATATATATTTAAGGGATTATAAGGATTTAGGCTTTATTTTTTTTACGTTGAAATTGCATAATATATTTAAATATTAAGTAATAGATAGTTTGTCTGTTAATTCGCTATTTATTTATTATGTTAAATGATTTTATTGTTTGCAAATAAATTATTATTTTATTAATTATACGTTTCAGGAAGCGAGGTTGATGAAGATGAATTAATGAGCCCTTCAGAGGATAGCAATGATTCGTGGACTACGGTGGAGGAGTATAGCTCAGAGTTCATCTTACGATATGGTGTCAAGTATGCATTCGATATTATAATTTTTTTTTAGTTTCACGGTGTATCCCGCATATAGAAAGTTAGGGAGAGGGAACATAGAGTGGGGGGAATTAAGTTTGAAATAAGACTTCTAAAAAGAGAAAGAAGTCCATTTAAAGCTTAAAGTCCAGGTTCTGGAAAATATCTCTAGATGCGCTATGGGTGGACTCAAAACCGTACTTTTTATAACTAATTAATTTATTTAACTTCATTGAAATTATGATTGTATGATTGAAAAAATATATTTGTCTTAATGATTTTAACGTATTAAGTAGTACTTTTTGCCGCAAATTTTCATATTCTTTTATCTTTCCATAGTTACGATTATAAAAAAACGACCAGGTATAAATTAGCTTCACGCTGTATCCTCTTTTACGGTCTGAAGTCTTACCGTTTTTGAGATATAAGTCATACAATTCGGTTAAGAAAATCTCAGATTGATTGCCCCAATAACCCTCGTCAAGGGTCAACTTGTAATTAGTTTCGACGCATGAAGAACGAAAAAATGGTGGGACTTGACGATATGCCGATCGAAGCGTGGAAATCATTGGACTCTCTTCCTCGTGCTTAATGATCTTTTTAACCATATCTTAAACAATGGAAAGTTGTCATACCAGTGCCGGCTTAGCTTCATTGCTCCTATCTACATGGGAAGGGGCAATGTCCAAGATTGTGTTAGTTAGTGTTAGTTATAGAGGCTTATAAGTCATACCATGAAGAGCTTCGAGCGCATAATCGACCTCCGATAGTTGACATAGACCTCTCAATATGAAATTCTCAGAATTTTGATGAAAGCATACAGGGCAAAAAGGAGAGCTCTGACTAAACCCTTCCAGATTACAGTAGGGGTTCACCAGTGCTCGACTCTTAGTATGTTCTTATTCAATATAGTGCTCGACTCTTAGTATGTTCTTATTCAATATAGTGCTCGATACCGTCCCAGCTCACATCCAAAACCAGCCTCTATAGCTGTTTGTTCATGAGAATAATTTCAATCTTTCAATTACATGTACTCGTATCTATATGTCGTTGTTTATAATTTTAATGCTTTATTTGTTCGCAGAATGAATGCGAATGCGACTTCCGGGGCTTTAGGAGCGGCTGCACAAGAAAAGCCTTTCGCGTGTCCGGTCCCCGGCTGTAAGAAGAGATACAAAAATGTTAACGGCATCAAATACCACTCCAAGAATGGTCACAAGAAGGATGGCAAGTGAGTGGTGATTATGATTTATGGACATATTAGTTTTTTTGCAGGATATGCAGAGGGAACCTATTGTAAAGACACTCGGTTTCTATATTTCCGCATATTTTTTATTTTATAGAATTGTTCAGAGGCGAAACCTACTGTATCCCGCATATTGAATGATAGGCAGAGGGAACCTATTGTCATACCCACCGTTACACATACACTCCGTTCCCCGATTTCCGAACAATTTTATAGATTTTGCGTGTTAAATGGAGAAATCCATACTTTTTTTATTACCTGAGCGAGGTTAAAGGAGATGAATATAATTAATTGTGTCGAGTGGGGTCGAA
>HE670673.1:46618-57881 GCA_000313835.2 Heliconius melpomene melpomene | reverse complement strand
CAGGTTATTGCTATTAGATTTAACAAACTATGTACGTTGAAGTTTTTATGCTTATATATATTTAAGGGATTATAAGGATTTAGGCTTTATTTTTTTTACGTTGAAATTGCATAATATATTTAAATATTAAGTAATAGATAGTTTGTCTGTTAATTCGCTATTTATTTATTATGTTAAATGATTTTATTGTTTGCAAATAAATTATTATTTTATTAATTATACGTTTCAGGAAGCGAGGTTGATGAAGATGAATTAATGAGCCCTTCAGAGGATAGCAATGATTCGTGGACTACGGTGGAGGAGTATAGCTCAGAGTTCATCTTACGATATGGTGTCAAGTATGCATTCGATATTATAACTTTTTTTTAGTTTCACGGTGTATCCCGCATATAAACGGTTAGGGAGAGGGAACATAGAGTGGCCCCCCACTAAGTTTGAAAGTTTGACTTAAGTTTGAAATAAGACTTCTAAAAAGAGAAAAAAGTCCATTTAAAACTTAAAGTCCAGGTTCTGGAAAATATCTCTAGATGCGCTATGGGCGGACTCAAAACCGTACTTTTTATAACTAATTTATTTGTTTAACTTCATTGAAATTATGATTGTATGATTGAAAAAATATATTTGTCTTAATGATTTTTACGTATTAAGTAGTACTTTTTGCCGCAAATTTTCATATTCTTTTTTGTTTTATCTTTCCATAGTTACGATTATAAAAAAACGACCAGGTATAAATTAGCTTCACGCTGTATCCTTTTTTACGGTCTGAAGTCTTACCGTTTTTGAGATATAAGCCATACAATTCGGTTAAGAAAACCTCAGATTGATTGCCCCAATAACCCTCGTCAACTTGTAATTACCTTCGACGCATGAAGAACGAAAAAATGGTGGGACTTGACGATATGCCGATCGAAGCGTGGAAACCGTTGGATTCTCTTCTTTGTGCTTAATGACCTTTTTAACCATATCTTAAACAATGGAAAGATGCCATACCAGTGGCGGCTTAGCTTCATTGCTCCTATTTACATGGGAAGGGGCAGTGTTCAAGATTGTGCTAGTTATAGGGGCTTATGAGTCATACCATGAAGCGCTTCGAGCGCATAATCGACTTCAGGTTCCCCCGATAGTTGACATAGATCTGAGTCTCCTGAGTCTCAATGTGAAATTCTGAGAACTTTGATGGAGGCATACAGGGCAAAAAGGAGAGCTCTGCATGTGGCTTTTTTAGATCTGCAGAAGGGCTTTGACTGTGTGCCTCGTCAGTGTATCTGGTGGGCATTTGATCCAAAGGGATTCCTCAGGCCTATATTGAGATAATCAGAGATATGTACCACGACTCCGCTTCCGTGGTTAGGACTGCTGTTGGAGACACTAAACCCTTCCAGATTACAGTAGGGGTCACGAGTGCTCGGCTCTTAGTATGTTCTTATTCAAAATAGTGCTCGATACCGTCTCGGCTCACATCCAAAATCAGCCTCTATAGCTGAAGGTGTTTGTTAATGAGAATAATTTCTATCTTCCAATTACATGTACTCGTATCTATATGTCGTTGTTTATAATTTAAATACTTTATTTGTTCGCAGAATGAATGCGAATGCGGCTTCCGGGGCTTTAGGAGCGGCTGCACAAGAAAAGCCTTTCGCGTGTCCGGTCCCCGGCTGTAAGAAGAGATACAAAAATGTTAACGGCATCAAATACCACTCCAAGAATGGTCACAAGAAGGATGGCAAGTGAGTGGTGATTATGATTTATGGAAATATTAGTTTTTTTGCAGAGAGAGCATAGACAGAGGGAACCTATTGTCAAGACACCCGGTTTCTATATTTCCGCATATTTTTTATTTTATAGAATTGTTCAGAGGCGAAACCTACTGTATCCCGCATATTGAATGATAGGCAGAGGGAACCTATTGTCATAGCCTCCGTTACACATACACTCCGTTCCCCGATTTTCGAACAATTTTATAGATTTTGCGTGTTAAATGGAGAAATCCATACTTTTTTTTATTACCTGAGCGAGGTTAAAGGAGATGAATATAATTAATTGTGTCGAGTGGGGGTCGAACCTAACTAAATGTTAATATTTTTAAAAAAGTCGAGATAAATTATAAGTAATGCGCATAGTGAAAGCCGCTGGCTGTCAAAGTAAAGGCGGTCGCTTCGTTCGTGTCCCAGGGAAATGAATTCTTTTCATTTCTCTGCTTTGGTAACACCAAGTGCGGTGTTGAGTTTGTCCTCTCAATAAGCATTTTCTCGTAAACAGAAACAGAAAGCAGAAACGGAGTGTTTTGTTATAGATAAATGCACAATAATTACAATGTAGGTTGCATTTTCTTTTCTCTTTTTTTGAAATAAATATCTTAAACTGTTTGGAATAAATTGCTTATTAAATTAGATTTTAATTTTGTACATGCGGCAAAACACATTATATATTTTTTTAAATAGAAAATTTCCGGCGTTGTCTCCTCTTGATCATTTTAAAGAAAAGATTATGGCTGCTCCTAAAAAACGATTGACAGCCCAAGAATACTTTTGGAAGAAATGGGTATCATTTACTTTTGTACAAGCGTATATAATTAAAGTAAAATAGTAAAATAATGTTGAATTATGTAGCCGATATTAGAATAGTAGGTAAATAAATATAAAATAGTTTACCAATGAAAAAAAATGTGGATTGATTTCAGTTGTTATTGTAATTTTAGTAGTTTAACTTTCGATTATTTTTTAAGTTAACGTGATTTTTTAATGTATGAAAATATGCCTAAAAATAAAATTTAGATTCATTCACAGTAAGCGTAGTTATATAACCATTTGGTATGTATTAAGTGTTGTATATAATTTTATTAAGTGAAATAAATTAGTAACACGGTATAATTTTCAATTTTCAGGGTAAAAAAGGCTTACAAATGCCAATGCGGCAAAAGCTACAAAACGGCCCAAGGGCTTAAAAGCCATTCCATATCGCAACATATAGCAACCGCGCCCGGCGATGTCCGCAATGCGCCTAAAATGCCCAACTTAGTTGTTACGGCGTCACCCGCCTCCCGACCCCCTCCCACCCCTATACCTACTACAATAGAAACTATAAACGCTTCAAAACTTGTAAGAATCTATGATACAATCAAAAATAAAGATCTACCATCTTTTACAATACCAAAACATAATCTTACCCACTTAAACATAATAAATGCTCAGAGCCAAGGTCTGCGTCATTCGGTACTTCTCACCCCTTCGGCTTCCATAGAAAAAGTGAAGTACGAGAGGACGCCAAAAGTAACTGTCACTCAAGAAGCCGCGTTTGACGTTTCTAGTTTGACACAAGCGAGCGACCGTAGAGGTTAAGACTAAGCAGTTCCTATATATATAAAAATATATTCTCATTTTATTGTATGTCTTATGGTCGTTATATGGAAAGTTATTTTTTTAAATATTAATGTGATTTTATGATTCTTTGTTGTATGTAGCCTTGTGACATGATTTTTTTTATTTTATATGTATGAGATACATATTATGTGGACACTATTTTGTCGTTTGGCGAATATGTGTCAAAATATTCACGTAAGGCTTTAATATTGTAGAGGCACATAAATGTGGATTGCACCTGTATTTTTTGTTAGATTATTTATTTCTCAATGAATTGATTTCATTTGTTATTTTTTTGTTTGTTCATTTAGATTAGTTTGCTGTGATTCTAATTTTATGTTATTTTATTGTATTGTTACCAAAGTGACAAAATCGCTAGCTTAGTGTAAATCCAAAGGATTATTATTATATGTATCTCTAAGATATTTGATATCGTGCTGTTTTGTGCAATATTCAGTTTCAGGCGTCCTTACTTCATTTTTGCTGTCAAGGGTAGAGGTATGGAGTCAATATTAAATAATAGTATAAATATTTTGTATATTATAAATATGTCTATTTTGTATAAAACATCTTATTGCGGAATAGTTTTCTTTCTGCATATTTAATCTATGGTACAATTAATTATGTTACCTGTGATCGTTTTTTAAAGTCGTAAAAATAATATTTTACATAAATATTACAATTAAATACCATTTTAAACAAATTGTTCTCGCTTATTTTTGTCTTACACAACTTAAGGTTGTTTTATTTATAATTAATTTATATTACTCCATACTTCGACTGTCTACAGCTACGGCCAAAGGATTTTCATATCTATTACAACAGGGTAATAATATTGAAAATAGAAAAGTCCTTTGAGCTCTAACGCTTTATCGTGGAAATAATAACTCTGTTTCCATACTCAATGTGCCATTTCATTCATACACGCGTACTTAACGTAAATTACACGCGAAGAATGCTTATTATATATAATTACTATACATATTTCATTTTGTAAATTAGTTTTTTGTATTTAAGTGAAAAAAAAACAAAAATAACATTTACTCTTAAGATAACCTCTTAGGATAATAAATATACTCGTAAATGTGATAATAATTTAGAAAAGAAAAAAAATAAAAAAAATGCTTGTAAGCGTACCTATACTTTTTAACGATAAGTAGCGTTAAGGCTGATCTTCTCATTTGATTTCATGCAAGAATTGCGGATTTTTATTATTTTAACGCTATTTCATATGTTAAAATGTTAGGTGTATAATTAAATGTTTCGTATTGATGATGAATACTGAATAAAATATGAGTATAAAGAGTTTGGATGAAAATCAACATGGATTTTCCGATTCTATTTCCTATGCATATATAAATAAATGTATTTTTTATTTTGAAGATGGCAGCTCCCTTTAAGTATTTAAATTTACCTATATATGTAATGTGAGTATATACATAATAATTGAAAAGTAACATTTTTTTATTTTATGATACGACAAGTATATAAATAATGTGCTTAAACAATAGAGAAGACACTTTCGATTTTATTAATTAATAATAATTACCTATAGCAAGAAAATTCGCATGTATAACGAACGCATATATTTTATTTAACTTTTAGTTTTACTGTTCAAATTGGCTTCCATTACTTTGGGTGTCTTATTAGCAGATGTCAAAGAAATGGCTTAGTTATTACAAAAAAACCATATAGATAATAAATATTACAATATTCTCAATGTGGATTTACTAAAATTCAATTTTAAAGTGTTTAATAATTAAATGTCTCATAAATGTAAAATTTACTATAAAGAGTTATTTAAAAAAACTTCATTCATTCATGTTATTAAAATCGTGTGCTTAGGGAAATATAAAAAATGGCGGTGCTACGAGAAAAAGAAAAGGAAATTGAATTTAAATTAATGTTTTTAAAGATATACGGTGCTTAACGGATAATTAATATGAGATATGATATTTGGAACGTTCGAGTCACTGGGAAAAATGTGACTTATGTTTTGTTCAATTATTTTCTTTTTAATATTTATTATTTATTATATCTAAAAGGTATTTCCTATACCTAAATGAATAATATGAAATTAATAAAATTATCATAGGCATTGGCGAATATTTGGAATTAAATTATTACTACAATTGCACTAAAAGAGCAAGGTCAAATTTGATTATATTGCGTACTTGGTACGTCCGTCCTTTGAAGTTGAATCTTAAATGTGTCCTTTGTGTCTTTTTTTAATATGTCGATTGTACTTACTGTTAGATTATTTATTTTTTACTAATTTAGGTGTAATAGATAGTTTGGTTTGTAAATATTTTGTATGAAATATTAAGATTATTTGGCTAATTTTATAAATGTGTTTGTTGTTCATTTTACACAGAAAAGTATAACTGTATTTAATGATGTGGTAATTGATAATTAATGATCTAAAAGGCTTATTTAAATTTTCTTTTGGTTAATACGATTACTGTTATATTTTAAAATTAGTCAAATATGTCTATAAAAAAAGTATAAAGAAAACATATTTCGATTCTAATCACAACGAGTGATATTAAAGAGTGTATGTAGTTGCCTATTTATTTCCTCTATAAACATGTACATTACTTCATTTAAGACTGATTGTTAAAAATTGTTTCGGATATAATCATGTAATAGTTAAGGATAAAGCAAATAAATGTAAGCGATACAAACATGTCAGTTCCTTCTAATATTTAATAATAATTAATAAGCCATCTTGTGTACGTTTTAGGTTTGTAATTTTTAATCAATTATCAATTTAATATTCCTAATATTACATGATTATATCACGATTTTTTGTTATTTTTTATTTATTCGTTACTTTAACAAAGACACTGTGCTCATTTATTTATATTTTAATGTATCATTTTATAGAATGTGACTAATAAAAGTTGTGGTAGGAAGTTAGCTGTGATGTAGAAGAATGAATGGAAAGTTGTTAATGAACGAATGACTGCAGCGTCGCCTTTTGTGCTTTAATATTTTAAAAGTTATTGTATTTTAAAAAAAGTTCTCAATAAATATGAGGAAAGAATAAATGTCACAATGCAAGGAGAAAAATGTCTAATTTTTTAAATAAAAACGAAAGCTAGCTGCGATTGCATTTGCAAGACTGTGCAACATGCCAACGCATTGTATACCTTTCGGCTGGAAAAAGCGTTTTAATATTGATTAAATATAATATTCCATTGAAAATGAAAATAAAAATGGAATATAATTTCTTTACATATGGTCATTATTTCAATCCCGTCTCATTATATTATGTCATTGCTTATAGCTTTAATGAACGCTAGTCGTGCCTACGTATGGCAACTTTCATATTAATACGGCAAAGGTTGCTTTTTAAAAAAAATGACCAATTTATCGAAATGTAGGTAATGGTGCGTTGATTAATTATTATACCCGAAGGTTCAGATAACTGTTGAAATTGATTTGTAAATACCTATGGACATAATTCGTCTTTACTTGAAAATATGATTTTGCTTGATATTTTTGTTATATTACTAATAACTTGATAACAATTTAAATTTTGAAATTATCCTTTAAATATCTGGTCTAAATTGCATATATAAATACAAGAATAATTATGTAATCTATGTGTAGACTGTCAACTTATTCACATATTTAAATAATGTATACTAAAATATTCTTATATATTTTATTTATCTATAAATGGTTGTGAATAATAAAAATTCAAAATAACATATTTTACGTATGAATTGTATTTTATTACATTGTGGCCGTTTTATAGTGGTCGTTTGAATTTGTTAATCTAAAGTTATTATGTATATTTATTTTGTAAATTATTAAACATATTTAGCAGAATGAATGCAAACGTCCTAAAGTATTTTGTGGTTTTCATAATGGTTTGAGCTTTTTTTAAAAATTTTATGGAAACTAAAAATATGTTTTCCATATAAATTCAAAATCAATATCCTGTGGACTTCTGCATCTCATATTTCATTATGAGTTTGATTTAAATGAGGGCCCTTTAGCTATTTGGTCTTCACTGTTGTAAATTATATGATTATAATTTTTTTTACCAATTTTATAATGTATAGCATAGGTCTCCACTCGTCGGTGTACTGCATTGCATGCGTATTGCTGTAAACAACTAAATATTGGTAAAATCATAATTGTAAAACAAATATTAATAAAGCCAAATTGCAATCACGCCATTCAAAAATTTATTTATTTTCTTAGAACCTTCCTTAACTATATAGATAGTACAAATTTAGGAGACTACTGAAATATAAGACGGATATATTGCGGCAAGAGTGTAAAGCAGATCTGAAAGCGATCTTTGTGGTTCCGAACGTCACTTGATTAATTATTATATATAAATAATATACGTGCAGTGCGGTCATGGCCACTCTGAATGTTGAAAGTTTTTTGGACTTTGGTGCGTTGTTCTCAATAAGGAAAACTACCCCATGAGGGGGCCACGACTTGTCGACTGCACTATAATCATTAGTTAGACATAGTGGCATAGAGTTCCACGTCAAGAATTGTGAACCTGAAAAAAAAACAATGGCAAAAAGCCAACGGCACGCGGTGTTCCCAGGCGGTCACCCATCCAAGTACTGACCGCGCCCGACGTTGCTTAACTTCGGTGATCGGACGAGAACCGGTGTGTTCAACGTGGTATGGACGTTGGCAATCTTTTTTGTGAATTATTTATATACTAACTTCGTTTTAAATTTTATATCTCAAGCTACATTATTTTTCGATAGATTAAAATGCAATAAGGTATAATGAAACAAAATATTTCTTTTTTTTGCATATACTTTAATATCACAAGCTGTAACATATAGGTTTAGTTTGAGTATCCTACATCAAACATTTATTTTACGTTTCTTACAATAATTAACTATTAAAAATAAGTTTCATTATGAGTTTCATTTTTTTCCTATGTCAGCTGCAATATAAGAAAAAAATTACTGTTCTTGATGTAAAAAAGGCGTGCTTAACAAATGTGTTGATTTCAGTGTTATATGTAGCGACATTCATATCTTTTATTATTATTAATCATAATTTTATAAATAATTCTTTTACATATCAATAAAAAATGCGTATATTTTAGATATATGCAGGGCAACTACATAGTAAGTTGTTAAAGTTTGGGAAAATACTCCCAAATTATACATTTAATTCGATTAAATATTTTTACTTAATATACAGATAACAATTATGATTACCATATAATATATTAGGTTATGATTTAACAAACTAGTTACTTACTTTTAATAAATAGACATTATATTCTTATAATATTTATTTTTTATTTGACAATTGTTCTAAAAGGGCCATTATTTTAGCGTGTTTGTTGGAATCACGCGTCGGACATTTGTTTTGAACGAAAAATAATGCGCTCTCGTCCTTCTGTTCGAACGCTACTTGAGCTGCTTCCTCGTAGAATCTGTAATATTATAACATTTTTTTTCTAAAAAAATTTAGGTATTAAATTAATATAAAATTACTTCTTGAAAGTACTTTAAAATAATTGTATATATTATAAAATATTTTTTGTAACAATTATATATTTTTTGTTTATTGTTTTTTTTGTAATATGGGATTATTTTATTAGTAAACGTCATAAACGTTTAAATAAAAAACCCAGGCTATTGCGACTCTACAAACCAAGAATGTAACAATAAAGGAAATATCCATAATTATAAGAATTTTGTTCAGAAATATCTCTTCCTTCTATAACAATAGGAAACAATACTTACTCAGCTTTCACATAATATTTAACTTTAATATCTTCCCTGCATTTCGGTAAATATTTCAATGCCTCATCATTTTTGCCATATTTCAGACAAGCGTCTACAAATGGCTCGTAACCGACAGGGGACTTCTTAGATTTAGAGAAACGCTCTAGTTCATCCCAGTCGTCTTTCTCAGCTAGAGTTAGTATCCGGAGCCACCAGTATCTAAAGAAAAGTGATAATCAGAGTAAGAAATATCTATTAAGATATATTAGTAGGCACAGTGTAACAACTGTTGACTGACGCTTATGCAGATTTTAAATAAACGTTTAAAGCTTTTCCGGGGTCAAAACAAAATGTCAAAAATATTTACCTTCTATCAGGCATTTTGTATTCAGATCGTAGTTTGTCCGCTAGTTTAATTTCACCCTGTTCCAGAAGCTTCTTCACGGTGTCGTGTAGAGAGAGACCTACGAAACTTTCCCCGTATGTCTCTTGCAAGCTCGACTGTTGCTTGCAAAGCTTGCGGGCTTCCTCGCATATTGATACACCTAGATAATAATGAAGGTATGAACCTCAATTCAGATTTCAAGAATTAAAAAATAATTTCAATAATTTCTTATAATATGCGGCGTAAAATGTCAAATATAGTTTTTATGATGAATATGCCTCACATTATTTAAAATAAGTCTCTTATTTCTGAACTGACTTTAATTTGACGACGCCCAACCTCACATTTTGTCCTGTAGTATATTTTACCTGATTTAATTATTTCATATATTAATTTTTCGAGGTCGTCCTGGCCCAGGGGCACAAGAGTGTGACTAACTGATGAAACTGAATGAATTCTGCCACTTAACACCCAATGCCTCGGAAATTTCTGCGGAAAGTTCGGAATGGAGTGTCTTAACACTAGGTTTCCTCTACCTACCGTGTTGTATACGGGATACAGCTTGAAACTGATTTATTATATTTTTTTCCACTCAATGTACTTACCCAAATCATTTTTCCCTTTTTTATAGCACTCTCTGGCAGATATAAGCGATGCCTCCACACTCCCTGGGTTGGTTTGGTCGATGGCATCCCTTATATGAGTAGCCGCCTGTCCCGTAAACTCGTCTTCTTGTACGTACACTTTACGTAACGCTTCACGATTGTGAGACGCACAGTACTTTATGTAGAGGGAATGTGCTAGTGGGAAACTTCTTATTGTTAGCTGGAATTTTATATTAGGTTATATACAGAATATTTGTGTTTTAAGTATATAATCAAAATATTCTTTAATTACGCATTACAAGCAATTTTGAATCGTCAAGTTGTTAAGATATATCAATTGTGTCAGTCCTACAGGCAGTTACTACGGACTAGCAAGGCAGTTCTGCTGCGAAGACCCGACAATCAATAAAAGAAAATTATTTTTATATAAAATTTTAAGTTGTTTTTAACGAAAATGTATTTTTCTTATTTATATTATATATTAGTTATACTAAAATTATATTACCTCAAACTCGTGTTTCCCCATTTTTTCCTTTAAATGCAACAACACAGTGTAAACGAGGTCTGTATCTCCACTCGCGGTTGCCTTCAACAGAGCCGTTTGTCCTTCACCAAGAGTTAATAACAACGGAACTTGTAATTTACTGTGAGTTTCATATTCTAAAATCTGTAATCGTAAAATTATTTAAGTTATTGTTTTGATTGTCTTAAAAATAAATCAATAGTTGAAAAGCTTAAAAAAGTATGCTTTTCAACAGAACATATTAAAAAGATGAATGTAATGAGCAAACTCGATTTGCTACTGGGCAGTCTAAGGTTCCATCAGGCATCATCCATCACAACAGTTCCACGGTACCACAATATTGTATTACCATCTAATCTACATATTATTGCCAAATTTCATGATTCTATTAAAAAATAAATCGTGTTTACGAAGTTAAGTAGGTATACATAATTTGGGTTCTAATCTGATAATAAAAGAATATATATATAAATATTAATGTACATTTTTTATTATTATTATTTATTATTATAAAAACCAATGTATATATAAGCAAAAAAGCCAACGGCACGCGGTGTTCCCAGGCGGTCACCCATCCAAGTACTGACCGCGCCCGACGTTGCTTAACTTCGGTGATCGGACGAGAACCGGTGTGTTCAACGTGGTATGGACGTTGACGACAGTAC
>HE670673.1:21163-32824 GCA_000313835.2 Heliconius melpomene melpomene | reverse complement strand
TATTTTCTCACGACTCGTCTCTTTGGACTATTAACTAGTCAAAGGTATTTGCTTGAATAGTTTCAATGGTGTCGTCTCTTTCTTTTGAAATGAGTTTGAAAGAGTATTGAAGTGAGAGGTATAATTATTTTACAAAAAAAATGTTGCAGGCCATAATTATCCAGTTCACCAGTATAAAAGTATCGGTTGAGTTGAATTCTATTTTTTTGGTTAAAATAGCAATTATATACATATGAATATACATCCATCACGCACACCCATACATTGAAAAAGCAGTGTGTAACTGTATTTTGTACATGTAGAGCTAGTTTATTTATTTATGTGAATTCCCTTATAAATAACAACAAATTAATTGAGCTAGATCGGATTTTAACAATTAGAGTCGTTATTATAATTATCAGTTCATTTTTAGGGTTCAGTACCTTTTAAGGAAAAAAGGAACCCTTATAAGATCACTTTGTTGTCCGTCTCTCTGTCTGTTAGATTTAGCCCCATGATTTACTAAAAAAAAGTATTTCTACACTTACATTAAAAAAAGATATGACTGTTTATATTGCATAAAATACTATAAAGGCAATTTTTTAAAGATTTCAATATATAAAGAAGTACAGAAAAAAGGGACACAAATGCAAATGAATGTTTATGAAGATGGTAGTCGTAATGTATTCAATCGACAATTGTACGCGTTGAAATCTTTTACATGTAAATAGGCTCGGACATGCCTGCGCACCCGCAGTTATCATGTAAATATTTCTTTCCATTTAAAAATAACGATTATTTGTTTATAATATTGTATATCGAGTATTGTGTTAATAAAGGTGTAGTTCTCAATATAATAAAATATTTTTAAATATATAAAATTTTGCTCTAAATAGAAACTTAGCCACAAAATCAGTAAAAAAAAATAATAGAAAAAATCTTTATTATTGTAACTTTAAAACATTTTGCCATTTTGGTTACGAATACAAGAATGCAGTACATAAAAGTCATTAGCGGTGATTCATTAAAGATTTTATGAAATTCCTTTCTTTAATAGGTCGGTCAGCTTGCATTGACTAACTCACAAATAAGAATACAATATTTTTAAACTGATAATACTTTTGTTATTAATTTTTGTTGTTAAAGCAAATACTCATATCAAGATTACTCATTTTATTTGTAATACTAATCTCAGTTATGTTTAATTTTATTAATTTGGACTACATATAAAAAATCACAGAATACAAATAATATCGAATTGTAAGGAAAAAAAACCAGCAATCTAAATGCCCTCCTTACGACAATAAGCTCAATTGTAACAATAGAATCATGACATCAAAAAGTAATGAAATAAAATATGAAATGTCAAAGCCTATTCGACCTCGCTCCCACTCTAGAACAACGGTACTCACGTCGCGGCCGGCGCGAGCGACAGACTGCCACAGGTCTCTGCCCTCAGGTTTCATAAGCATAGATGCGCGCGCGCACCTTTACATTCCACAAGCTCAAAACGAAATATTTAAACCTAGTGACTTAAAATTAATTTATTATTCTATAAATTTAAATGTGCCAAAGGATCAGTGAAAATATGGTTGGTGATATGTGAAATGTTACGAATTATTCCCTCAAGTTTATTCCAAGTGGTTTAAGTGCTGAGTGCTTGGATCAAAAGCTTTCAGAAGAGCATCAAAGGCGAGGTAAAACGTTTTGCATTTTAAACGGCACTTCTGAAAATCAATAAATATGAAATCCTAAGGTAATCTCGTTTTGTAGATGCTTTTAATTTTATGGGTTTTTTCCTTAAGATTTTACTTTAGCATTTTTTAGAGAAGACGTCCATTATTATTACGTATATTTTTCCTATTACTTTATAGTTGAAATTATGTAATATTTTTTATTTTGATGTTTCATATTAGAATATACAGTTGAACTATGTTATATTTATATATACACAGTGTACAGGGTACGCTCACAATTTAATGCATACGTGTACGCCATGCATACTTTACATTTCTTATAGAATTTAACTTGAGAGGTAATCATTGTTTTAAAAGTGAATTCTTATCTTACAATTATCACATATGTAGGTATGTTTTAAATTTAAATCAAAATAATTTAAAGATAATAATTTTGAGAACGAGGAAATAAAAATATGAAATATTTCATTTATTCGAATGGGAATCGAACGCACAACCTGTCGCGTCTACAGTCGCACGTGCCACGACTGGCCTCATTAATTAAATATTTCACAATTAATACTTTTAAACCTAGACCCTAGATTACGACTGCCTGCTGCAGGGGCACAAGGGTGTGTCTGTAACGCGGTGGTAGGTTCGATCACCACGCGAGGAAACGAAATATGTACTTAAATTTGAATGAATGTACAAAATTATTTATTATTTATTTATTATGTTTTACTAACTAATACCTATAAGAACAATGTCCATCTTGCATGACGTGAATACCTTTTAAAGATTCTATTTATATTTAATGGGGGTTTTTACAGTAGGGTAAACTTGTCCCACGCCGTGTTATTATTAAATGAGCTTTTTTTCGTATCTCTACTTACCTTTCTTGTAGCGTGGATAAAAATAACTCATTTATAATTAGAACCAAAGGCTTTATAGAGTTAAGAATTGCATCGTTTCCATAAAATAAATATAGAAATAACTGAATTTGTTCTATGATGATATCGATCACACAATTAGAGTTGATGTGATGATATCGAACACTTTATTATGACAATTATTCGTCTTCATGTGATGTATGCTTCTAATATATTAAATGTAAATAGATCCACTAATGTTTGTAGAATGGGAGAAATTGTAAAAAAAAGTGATATATCTACATATATGTATTTGTTGTTACCTGTTTTATCTAAATATATGGATGTGTAAAAGGTAAACAAAATACAGTCTTAAATAAAGTTTTGCATTTTAATACCCGTATGAAAATGCAAAGGATATACAGTTACATATCCTTATGAAAAAAAAAACATATTCAAATCGATTTTCTAAGAATATACGGAAGCGCTATAAGTGACTTATTATGAAACTTAAATTAGTTTTTATAACCCAAAAAAAAAACTCTCATAAAATTCCTATAAAAAATTACAAAAACTCATTTTAAATGACTAAACTACGAAATTAAGCAAAATATAAACCATTAACCAAAGCGAAGTAAACATAAAACTGTATCATGCCATTTACGAATTGCACCAGCGTTGAACGTGGCCTACTAAGTGTTAGGGAAACACGAATATTTCACGAGTTGCCGAGTTACGACCAATTTATATAATATATATATATAATTAATATTTTAATTTAAAAAATAAATGCCTATATATAGATATATGTTTACTTAGTTTTTGATTCCCAGTCGGGAGAATGAATTATTATTTATTAATATTTTGGGACCAAGGCCAAAGAGTAGCTGGCGTAGAGTTTCTCCATGTAACACGCAATGCTTCGAAGAATTCGGAGAAAAGTGGAGAACGGAGTATTTTAACACTAGTTCCTTGTGCCTAGCCTGCTGTATTCGGCATATAGCGTGAAGCTGATTTTTATATAAATAATAAAAGCGTGTTAGAAACATAATAATTATACTCTTCCACATTATGAATATTTATTTTTATTGTAAAAGATCATAGAACCATGGCAGAAGTAGTAGGTATATTATCATTTAATTGATTGGACTGATATAAGAAACGTTTCGTTTAAGTATAAGAGAGGGTGTACAGGATGTCCTTTATGCCTCAAAGGACACCTTAAGTGGTCGAGTTCAATTGCTAATTTAATATCTTTGATATTTTTGTTACAAGATATTTATAAGCTTCTGTACCATTTACTGGTTCACTACTGGAATAAAATGGAAAAATCTAGAATGGCATATGACAGCCATTATATAATTTGCCAGTTCATTTGCCAGTTCATATGCCAACCAGTTTAAAATTAGCAGTGCAAAATTATTCTGATTTTAATTATTAGTGCATAAAAAATCCTTAATTCGACACATCCAAGGTTCCGTTACTTTATATAACGATTAATTTAAATATTGCGAAGTATTTTTTTTATTTAGTGTTATTGAAGTTTGAAAAAAATCTAATCTACAGTTATTTGAATTTATCAATTTAATTTAAAATTGAAATATAGAATTATGATTTACTAATTACAAAATAGAGTTGCAAAAACTGTATAGATAAAATAAAATTTCCATAGGTGTATAAATTTCAATTAATCCAATTTTAAGGAAACCATATGTAGATAACGTTATATACAAGTTATTTTTATCATTTTTGGCACTAAGTATAGAAAAATATTTTTGAAAACGTATAAGAATTTGAAAGCAGCGGTACTCAAGTTATTTAAAAATATTTTTTTTTAAAAATAAGTTGCAAAAATATTAATAGTTATAGGCATAAGTTAAATTTTATATATTGTTTTATATTCTCTAGTGTGATGAAGACTATTGGGCTTTTTCTTTATTAACATTACAAATAATATTTACAGTACACATAAGTAAACCTTTGAAACAGCGCCACTCATTTTAATGTGGTTTTCACGAATAAATATAATGATTCAAGATAAAAGGTCTATACAGGTCTTTACTCTAATATGATATATGTACATCATCATCATCATCGACAGCCATCGATTGCACTGCTGGAAATAGGCTTTCCCCAATTCCCGCCACCACACTCGATCGTCAGCTCTTCGGACACACCCGCTTCCCGCCAGCCTCTTTAGGTCACACACACAGGTCTTAGGTCTTTAGGTACATATTACATGTATATCCTATATATTAGAGTAAAGCCAAGAATATAAAAGATTTATTATCGCATATTGTAAAAAACATAATTATTTTTGTGTTTGAATACAAGTAATCATATAAAAAGATAGAAAGTATTGTACATTGTATAGGAAACCATAGCTTGACAAATCCATGTTCTCAATCGAAATGATATTTCACGCTAACTTACATAATTTATTACATAAATATTTGATGGACTTAAAGAATTTTCTTGTAGAAATAGAGTTTTATATAATACATTTGTTTTTCTCATTTATGGGCTGGTAAATTGTAATCATAATATAATCGTTTACTTAAGAGTCTACTATTATTTTATTGATTAATATGAACTCCACTCAACACGTAATGCTTCCAGAATTAGGTGGAATGTGGGGAACGACGGAGAACGAACGGAGTGTCTTAACATTAGGTTCCCTCTGCCTACCATACTGTGTGCGGGATACAGCGTGAAACTAAAAAAAAAATAAAATAAAAGTTATAAAGGTTAAATTTAAATAAGTGTTTTGGTACCTAAATATAGAAGAGGTCGATCACCAATTTCAATTTCAATATAATTTTTATTCTCTCCTCCCATATTTCGAAAAACTTTGTAATTCACTTCTATAGAAGATGCAAGTCTATAGAGTTATAAAACTTACTTATCCTATATATTATATATATATAAAACCGATAGTTTTGCTGTTTGTTTGTAACTCCTATTCTAATATTAATACAACAAAGGCCTATTTAGAAACAATGTTATATTAAATATATTGTCACACGATTGTTGACGAGAAAGTGAGTAAAAGTATAAATATATAGGATTTCACAGTAAGACGGGTAAGTATGTAATAACATACGAGACATCTATATGTAAGATAATATTGCTATACGCGTTAAGCGAAAACACGTTCTAAGAGTTTGTTTTTCTTTATTCGTACGATCTAAGATTACCTGTCTATGTAGTAATAAAGAAAATGTAGGATAAAAGATGTATGTTATCTTCACATATTTCCATCGTACGTAACGCCAGAGAGGACTTAAGAAAAAGGAAGTAAGCTAAAAAATATATATAATTATAGAAATTATATCTTTATATGGCTTCATTTGTATCTTCTATCACTTTCCGGGAAATAGGTATAACACATCCGAAATGAGAAATAGTAATGGTATCGCTAGTATTCAGTTAACTTTATCTTTTGTCTGTGAGAATATACGAGTATAGTAACCATATGTCACACTTACACAAAATCCATACCAATATTATAAATTCGAAAGTAACTCTGTTTGTTTGTCTGTCTGTCTGTCTGTCTTTTACGCAATCAGGGCCAAACCGCTAATTTAATTGTGATAAAATACTCATAAAGGAAAAAAAGTATCCCTTTTTTTCTCATATTTGTAATATTTTCGATATATACCAATATATTAAAATACTTACAATTTGACATGCAATTTATTCTGCCATGTTAATAACAACCGTCGCTAAGCGACCGTTGCTAAGCAACGATTTGCAAAGTTTGTTATTAGAAAACGTTACCCAAAATGAGCTTGCTTAACGCATCTCTCTATTGAAAACTGAAAATAGTTTCATAAATATATTTAATAAGTATTCGTATAGTTCAAGCGGGCGTAGCCGCGTTCAGGTCCGCTAGTAATGCTATAAAAATTTTACCCAAGATCAAATAATTCTTATACGTCTATGTCTTGGGTGATAAAAAATAGCAATGTAATGTAAATACAAAAAGATCTTACATTTCATTCATCATAAGAAACCATCAAGTTTCTAATTAAATATTTAACATCAACTTTTCTCTGTTTAATAGTTTTATTAGTTATGCGGCCGTTTCTTTATTATGTTATGTTAATTTTGCTTAGAAATAGTTTAATTAATACATATTTAACATTCAGTGAAATGTTTGCGTTTTCATTATTTGTATAGAGATTTCTAAACCGACGTCATTCCGTCATATTGGTTTTGGTTTGTGCCGGCTCTGAGCAAATAGATTTAACATATTAATGTTATAGTGGAAGGGATTCGTTATATAACTAGTTTTTTTATTTTCTTTCATAGTTAAAAAATATATAATTAAATCGTGGTTAGACTATATAAATAGCGTTTTCAATGCATTTGGCAGTCAACAGAAACAAAAACGAAAAGTAAACGGTAATATCTCTATACAATTAGAATATCTCAGAGTATAAAGAAAAGACTTAAGAAATAAACATTAAGTGTTAAGATAGAATTTAACTTTAGATTTAACATTTTCCGACCGTGCTGGTTGTGTTTTTAAAGCTTTTCTATCCTCCGCATAGCAGAGTAGATAGAGAGGATCTGGGAACCTATTGATAAGACACTCTGTCGCCACTTTCAGCTTTCAGCGGAACTCTTGAGCCATTGCGTGTTGAATGGCGGGACTCAACGCCGCGCTTGGCCTTGTTACCAGAGCGAGGAAAATGAAAATATTAAATATTTAATTTCCTGGAGTGGAAATCGAACCCTTAAGCTGTCGCGTTGATTATAACATTTTAGATCTTGTGTGTGAACTCAACGCAGATATTTCAACAATTTAACAATTACATAACATCTACTATTACTATGCAATTTAGCTGATACAACGGCTTTTGCTTCTTTTATCTTTCACATTAAAAAAAATCAAAACAGTTACAAAAATTGCTGTATAAAAGTTAAAGTAGCATTAAAAGTTGAATTAATTGGCTACAAGCGTGCCAAATTCCTCGCGGTCACCTCTGGATACACCGATAATCATGTTTTCCAGATTATGAGAGCATGACTACGTACGACTAACTATTTGCAACAGCTGTTGTTGTTAATTGTGAACGATTTCTAGCGAGATCGGCTATGAAACTTGTTATATTTGAGATGGTGTGAGTTTTTTAATGGGGAATGGAGTGTCTTGACATAAGGTTCTCTCTGCTTTCTTGCGGTGTGCGGTATACACATAATTTGATTAAATAACTCACAAATTTCTGATAGACATGATGATTGTGGGTTCGATCTCACCTCGGAATATGAATTATTATTCTATTATTCCACGCCTGTCTCGTATTCAGACTGAAAGTGGAGAATGAAGAGTCTGGACTGACTGCTTACCCTGCGGAAAAAAGCGGTAAAAAACTCGAAAATTTTATACTCTATTTGTAACATGTAAAAATTAATATTAATTTGTCACAATATAAAAATCGGACATCACACTATATGGGCTAGAAGTAATTGTTAAAATTGCATCTTGCATCTTTAATTAATATTAAACACTTTTCGTGATTTTTAGAGTTATTTCTTTTTATTAGTAGATGTGATAGTAGCGTGCCAAGCCCCGACTCGATTATACCAAAGGTTATTAAAACTTTTGAGAATACAAGTAGATATAAAATATATGATTTCCTTTTAGCTTTGATTATCTCAATATTACTTTATGTGGAGATATTTAATATATTCTTAGTTTATAACACAATCTGTCGTTTCAGGAAGTAAACCTAATAAAAACAATTTAAAAAATGTAACTTTTATATACAACTAGCGGCCCGCTCGCGGTTTCACCCGCGTGAACTATGTTATTATTAATTTCTGTCTCCATGACTACGTCCTAGTGACGTCTATGCAAAATTTGAGACTCCTAGCATTTGTAGTAACGAAGTTTCATACAAACTTTCGATCCCAAAAACAACCCCTTAGAAATCGAATATTGCAAATTCCCGTCTTAGCGAGTACCTACGTGCTATAAGTAACTCCTATGCAAAATTTGAGATTAGTATTAATAGTTTCTGAGATTTCGTGATGAGTAAATGACCTTTCGATTTTATATATATAGATTACAAATACATATTCAATAGTACAGATAGCAAAGTAACACGCCTTAGATATTAGAAATTGTACGCTCACGTCTAACCACAACATCCTGTGTTCAAGACTATTGGGCTAATAGCCAAGATTCATCCATATATGAATAAAATACGTTTCGATAATACTACGTAATTACTTCCTGCATTCAGTTATGCAGCTCAGTACATCCGGTTCCGGTACCATCCTTCCATCCATAGACCTTCAATAATGATTGAAACTTACTGAGGAATTTTCAACACGCAAGCTACGCCCAGTTAAACAACACATGTATACTTTTTAAAATCAATATCTATGTATATTAGAGGCCAGTCGTAGCGCAAGCGTGAGATTGTAAACGTAATAGGTCGTGGGTTCGATTCCTACTCGAGGAAGTACTATGTAATGTTTGCATACCCTCACGTTTTTAACGCGGCTCTTTTGTCTTAATGGGAATGGAGAGTCTGACTTTTAGTCTAGGTTCCCAGGTTCAGGTTCCCTCGGTCTAACCTGTTATGTGCGGGATATAGAGTCAAGCTAAAATATGTAAGTGGCACGGATGAAAGTGGTTTTAGAAAAATTTAAATTCTATTCCTTAAAGAGTTCAGAATTTCTTATAATAATTTATGTGCAGAAAATTACTGCAAAGAATAATTTGTTTTCATTTTTTAGTTCATTATGGCTCAAATACTTGTATTTCATAGAAAACAGTAAAAATACATAGTGAAAGGTTTATTATTTTTATAGTTAAATAATATTATTTTCCTAACAGTTTAAAACAACTTGTGAAAGTTTATTTATTAGGTTCAGGTGTTTATTTATTAGGTTTGGTGTTTTTAAATAATCTTTATGTTTTATATAAAAAAATCATATAAAACGAAATGTTTTTTTAATTATTTCTTTATTCACTTTTTTAGCTCAACTTTGTAGAAAGGTAGATGGTAGGTGGTGGTAGGTGTAGGTAAAAGGACCCTACTGATAAGACACCTCGCTCCTAACTTTCCCCCTAATTTTTGACATATCGCTTGTTAAGCGGCGAAACTAAACTTAGCGTTTTGTCTTGTTACCAGAGAGAAGAAAAAATTAACTCATTCCTCCGCCAAGAAATCGAAGTCACACTCATCGCCTTTATAATCAGACACTACTGGCCTCATATAATAATTTTATTATACCCAATTTCAGTAACACTATAATATATAACGCTATAGGTACTATATAAAGCAAATCAATCAGTTCTATGACCTATCCATTTATCACGAGCGGACGTGTTCGATTGTACATACGTATTCGATCTGTATCGGAACAACCTTTTGTGCCGTAAGTTACTCTCGTCTCGAGCGAAGTTCCTCTAATACTTCAAAGTCAGTTTCATAATGGATGGAAGTTCTTGTAAATGCTAAACCTTTGTAATAGAATTTAGTTTTAATATGGAAAACATAATTTAATGGCTATATTGTCGTTGTCATTAATTCGGTGGAAAGTGCAATGTGGGGTGAATAGCGTCTTAACACTCCGGCTCCCTCTGCCTTCTCCGCTACATTTGCGTGATACAGCGTGAAGCTGAAAAAGAAAATCTTATTTGTGGATTACGTACATAATCGAAGGAAACTTCTTATTTTATTTATTTTTGTTTATATATTGATTAATAATATGATAAATATAATCTTGTTTTGTTTAATAAAATATCAATTACCAAGTTTTATTTTATGAATTGCTAGAACGTATAAAATAAAATTACATCGCTTAGATAACATATTCATGTAAATAATAATCAAATAAAAAAAGAAATTATAAAAGTAAAAGAAAAAATTAAAACAAATTTCAAATAAGCTATTAGCATATGCCTAAACCATACATGCCATCACTACGGGTAAAATAATACTGCTATAACGTTACTATTAACGTAACGTTTACTCTATATTTTCTACTGCTATAATTATATTTCCTCGTCGATGAAAGTTGCGTTGTTAATTTACTTTTTTTTCTCACGATAGATCTTATCGCAGTGTTGTTGTAATGCGTGGGGACATACTCGTATGAGATAGTCGTCACAATGTCTCCATTTGTTGTGACATTTGACAGTGACATTTCACTGTAATGGCGTTGACAGCATTAAGTTCTCGAGATGTAAGATTAACATTTATGTTTTCAATATTTTTATGCTTTATCGTAATCGTAAAAAAAGTAATATTTTTAATATCACCTTAATGTTATCATATAAATTGTAAGTATAAAATAAAAAATATATATTATAAATTTTGGAAATCGAGACATACATACATATGTATTTAATACTATACAAATTCGTGTAATTGGGGAAAAATATGTTTAAAAGTTAAGAATTTTCAAGTTAAATAGTCAAAACACAGCGTAAAGATGCACATTTTTGTATATTTTTGTATTTTATAAAAGTTTCGATTTCGCCAGTTGAAAGGAGTGATAAACAAAAGTTAACAAAGGCTAATAATATTTTTTATAAGAGGTATATTAAATAAAAGGCAATCATAACGCACTGCACCGTATTTGCATTCAGAGTATGGGACTCGTAAATACGGTCGATTTTATATTATATTCATTCGATTAGAGCCCCATTCGATTCGAATGAATTATTATGCATAAACCCGGTAAAGAGTCCCTGCGTTAGACTCGTAATGTCTCGAATTCAGGTGGATAGCGAAGAATAAAATGTCTTGACACTTATCTAGATATCATTACGATATATAAAAAAAATATATATGTTGCTTTTAGAGCTATTTAGTAAGTTTCTCATATATAGTCGAATCACATATACTTGTAAATTACAGCCTCTACATACATATAAATGTTATTCACACTGTAGAGTTCAAGTGTATTCTATTACCCAATCAACACGCTGTACCATGTGAATAATAAACTACTTATAAAATACGCATACCACGTGCGAAAGACTGTTTGACTATAGTTTGTAGTGTTAATAGTTTACTGTATAGAATAACGTTACTAATGCTATTTGACATAATATTAATTCATAGTTTATTATTTATATATGTATTTCTACAATTCTAGAAACTGACCTG
>HE670673.1:0-21062 GCA_000313835.2 Heliconius melpomene melpomene | reverse complement strand
TATAAGCAAAACGTCGCGGGGCGGCAAGGATGTTTTGATATTGTAACAACTTCTAAAGTACTTATTAAAATGAAAAACAGTAAAGACAGTTTTGATCTACATTAAATGGCCAACGTAACTAATATACTTATTTATATGCTGAGAGTAAGGGATAAGTAAAACTTGAGTCGATACTGCTGAAGTGTCAACGACGTGATGTGTCAACAATTAAATGCGTTTTTCTCTAATACTATTCGCAATTTCGAAATAGTGTAAAAAGCAAATCTTATCTTCGTTTAACGTAGAAAATTAATAAAGTATTTTAAAGGATAAGGATTAATACCATTATGGAAAAATATCCCTCACAATAAAAAATATATTGAAATTACTATTTTTAGACAGAAATATGATCACTACACGTTATTCTTAAAAGATAAAAATATGCTCTCGCGGACTTTTATGTAGATATTATTAAGAGGAACAATACTCCAGTACATTATTTTCATGTAGTACTTACCATTAAAGCAGCGCATGCGCGAAAGTGTCTCAACGGGTAGGACTTTAGACACATTTATCGTATTTATGTTAATTTATATAAGAATGTACAAATAATAAACTATATATAAACCTTCCCTGAGAAATACTCGACCTAATGGTGAAAACCGCATAAAAATCCGTTGGGTGGTTTAGAAGAAGAAGAGTTAGAAAGTTCAGACAGACACGAAAAGCGACTTTGTTTTATAAGATATAGGATAGGATATGATTTTGATCGAATTAAAGTATCAAATAACCTTCAAACCGTGGCGTTCAGTTTATTAACCTAATAGAACCCAAAACAATGATTTTTAAAACTTTTGTCTGTTTGTCTGTGCGACAATTGATTGACTGAATGAATCCTTAGTTTTTAATTTCTTTATTTATATTTCTATCTCAAGCGGGCGTAGCCCCGTACGGGTCATAAATAAATTTCGTATTAAACGATCCTCTGGAAAATCACCGTCTTATATAAAATACGGATGTTGTAAAACTTTTCCGGAAGTCAAGTGAGAAGCGCTTTAGAAAACGTCTATTCGTTAACAAGTTTCAGTAATTAATTTCTTCACTAATTAATGTGAAATCTGTTGTTGATTTATGGTTTAGGTTTTATAATAAAATATATTTAAAATAAACAAAAATTAGAGGCTCGTCGTGTCGCAGGAGTACAGGAGTTTGTTTGTAAACGTTACAGGTTGTGGATTCGATTCCTACTCGGAGGTTGGGAAAAAGTTAATATTTTCGTTTCTTCGCTCTGGTATCGAGGTAAACTTCGCTACTCAGCACGCAACGCCTCCAGAATTATGTGAAAAGTGGATAGCAGAGAGTTCTAACACTAGGCTGCCTACTCTGCATCATGTAGCAGCATACAGCGTGGAGCTGGAAAAAAAATCTTTAATTTAGTAATATTTTTATGGTATAATGTACATAAAATTAATGAGTTTCGCATCAATAAAGACAATTTAATTAGGTATGCGTGTTTCTATGAATAATTATAAACAAGCAGGTTTTTTGCAAGAGCAATTTTTTATGTATTATTTTCCTTTCTTACATTTATTAATAGATAATATATTAAAAATATATGTCTATGTTTTGATATATGTGAATGATAATAATGGATGCTGGTTTTACCCATAAAAGAGTATTTTTTCCCATTTAGATTTTTTTTCATCATAGGCTAATTAAATTTTATTTTCTTTATTGGGAGGAAACTGGAAAATGGAAGTGTCTTAAAGGGAACACTGTGTTATACACTAGGTTCCCAGGTTTTCTACGCTTACCCTGCTAAAGATGAAAGAATCAATTTAGATCCAGGAGGAGTATGAACCTAGAAGTAATAACATAGCAACAAGTAAAGTCTATTAATACTAGTAAAGTTATTAAAGATTTTTTTTGTATGCGATATGAATGTACCAATCACTACAACAACTAAAGTGAAAGTGCTTAAATACTTTCTATGTATTTTCGAGGCGAGTTTAGTTACGCGTTAAGAGGACATTATCACATGAAATGCAAACTTTTTGTTCAAATTCTATTGTATATCGTGTCAACTGACTATTCCATTTATATGTTTATTTTATGCTAAAATATCGCGTAATGGCTGTTTTAAGTAGTCTTATCAGCTTTTTTTTGTATGAAAATGGCCTTAGGTCTAGGGTATAAATTATAATACTAGGAAGTAATATATTAAGTTTTTTTAGTTCATGTATTATTCTGCATATAGCAGGATATTCTGCTTCTAGGCAGAGATAATGTGGTGGTGGTGATGGTATTTGGTATTAATTGACATTGATTCATTTATTGATTTCTTATTTTCTGTTAAATCGTAATATCTTATTGTTGATTATTAGACGAAAAAAGCACCGAAACTTATGTTTGTCAACAGTACTAAACTTACTAGTACTACATTTAGCAATACCTTTGACAAATTTCTTAAGCCCTTTGCTAAATATATGTGTTTTTTCTCTATAATACAAATAATATCTATGAAAGCGTGAAACATACAAACTTAACTTATACAAACAAGCTAAGCAATTAAAATTTTATGAAAACACATTGATAACGGTGTATTGGAAATAGTTTTTAGACCAACGGAATTGGTGCCCGAGGCGTTCACGCGTGAACGGATTTATTCACGTTATAGGTATTATTATATATTGCGTGTTTCAAAATGTCACGTGCTTTGTAGAGGACTGGAGTGTAGTTGGTGCACTCGTTAATTTACTGTTTTTTTTACATATTTCCCATTTTCCTTTTTTTTTTAGTTTCGCGCTGTATATAAAATAGGTATTACAACTACATAGACCATCTATGGTCTTCATCATCAGTTCCACGTCATCAAATTGTGCTTTCTGGAAGCAAACACACGAATCTCTACAAAAAATGTCAAAATACTTGTAAGTGTGCCTTTTAAAAAGTTCTCGCGATTTCTCCAGGATCTCATCATAAGATCTGGACATGGCCACCATGGGAACACCTGTGAAGTAAACCCTTTTAAATAAAAAAGTATAATCCAAATCGGTTCAAGCGTCTTCGAATAATCGCTAAACATACTTAAAAAAAAACAATAAAAAAAGATTCCGACGAATTGAGAACCTCCTTTTTGAAAGTCTGTTAAATATTAAACACATCCAAATTCTACGTAAAATCGATAACAATATTTGTTCTATATTATGGTCAAAACAACTTTAAGGTTTTCCAGAATTCAGTTCATTGAGAAGAAATAAGGATATTATTATGTCAAATGTAACTGAGCCAGGCAATGAAGG
Source organism: Heliconius melpomene melpomene (assembly GCA_000313835.2). Lineage (NCBI taxonomy): Eukaryota > Metazoa > Arthropoda > Insecta > Lepidoptera > Nymphalidae > Heliconius > Heliconius melpomene. Next base: position 17,781 of record HE670673.1, on the reverse strand, counting down.
ACAAGTTTATTTAAGTCACCGATCGGTTACGTAGGCGGCGCGCGGTGGTCGACCTCGATACACGACAGTTCAAGTTGACATATTGTCGCTTATGTATTGCCTTTAAGTGATAATCGTAGGCAAAAAGTTAATTTGATAATATAATATTACTAGCGGATGCGCGCAGCTTCGCCCGCTTATTTGCACCTTTAGAGGTGAATCCTAATAAACCGTGAAACACGTGTTCAATGAAATATTTTTAAGAGTCTAAATTTCAAATCTTATAAAAATCGATGGCGATAAAATTTTTTTTCCATACAAACTTTCAACCCCTATTTCATCCCCTAAGGAGTCGAATATTGCAAATTCCTAGCACATGTAGTTTCTGAGATTTCCTGATGTGATCTTTCGAACTTTTATATATAGATATGCGTAGAATTGCTCTAAAAAGTATGTAGTAGGCGGACGGACTAGGCAGAGGAAGAATAGCGTAAAGAACCTTAGCTAACAGTTTGCCTTACCACCAAAGCGAAGAGATATATATTATATACATATGTATTTAATTTCCTCGAGTAAGAATCGTACCCACAACCTATCCCGTATATAGTCACACTATTGTTTTCGTTAAATACTAATGAAACAAATCTAAACCTTGGAAAAGACATCTTCCTTTATAAACAAGGCGAAGAATTGCAATAATTTCTCCGAATTCTCCTTCTCCAAATTATTGTAATATCACAACTTAAATAATAGTGTTTTACGAGAAAAGTCTCACAAACGGAATTAGACAATTTGTTATCAGAATACTTAGTAGCAAACGACTCATGCATTTTCCTAGAGAACTGCCAAGCACGAAGCTTTATCAAATGAATAATACGTAAAACCTTGAATGGTCTTGTCGCCTGAGGGAGATGTGAGAAATTTATGATACTCATAATGTTACAGTTCATGTCCTATATTTTCTTTAATATCAAAATTCAGTCAAATCAGCTTCACTTCACTTCCCGCACACCGCAGGTTAGGTAGAGGGAACCCAGCATTCAGACAATCCGTTCCCCACTTTCTACCGAGTTCTGGAGGCATTGCGTATTGAGAAGCAGAACTCAACGCCACGCTTTGTCTCGACACCAGAGCGAAGAAATGGAAATATATATTTCACTTCTTCGAGTAGGGATCGAACTCACAACCATCGCGTTACAGTCACACCCTTGTGGCCTCGCTATCTATTTAGATTTATATAGGTATCTATTTATAATATTTTATATTTTGTCGATTTCATGAACTTTTTCAGTTATGTGTCAATAGTTTAGACAATCCTTTTTATATTATTTAAGAAAATAAGAAAGTAAGCCCGCGAAAATATAATTCCAGAAAAGTTATCACAAATCGCTTATCTAAATTTCCCTTCGAGCTCTCAGGGCGATATTGGCAAAGTTTTAGACGCATCTGTAAGTGTCTGTTGAGGTATCGGTTACAAATGACTTATTTTCTTATTTGAAAATGTAAGAATTGCTAAAGAAATAAAACTTAGAGCTTTGAAAAATTTTACGACTAGAGATAAGATTTATTTTTGATTTTTAATGACTGGAAGAGAAGAGGAGTATATGAATCAAAATTAAATCAACTTCACGCTGTATCCCACACACAGCAGGGTAGGCAGAGGGAACCTAGTGTTAAGACACTACGTTTCCCACTTTCTGCCTAATTCTGGAGGCATTGCGTGTTTTGCGTGTTGAGTGGCAGAACTCAACGCCGCGGCACCAGACCTCGACACCAGAGCGAAGAAATGGAAATATATAATTTTCTAAAAATAATAATAATCTATAATTTAATAAATATTTCATTGTATTATCAAATATATCACGAAAGAAAGGCGTTGGTTCAATACTTATTTGTATTAAGCTTTTAGTTTATTGCAGTGCACTTTATGTAATAGTGTGTTCTCTACTGATTTAAGTTTAACTTATAACATAAACACATATATTTTTTACTTATGTATAACATTAAAAACGAGTAATAGTGACGGAGAGCGGAGTGTCTTCACTGTAGGTTCACTCTGCCTACTCTGCTTTGTGTGGGATATATAGCGTAAAACTAATTTAATTTTTTAATTGTTTTTACATACAAAGTTACAAAAATTATATTACAAGAGAAAGCTCTATTACCATAAAGCTTAAATAAATATAAAAAGAAACAAGAAAGGCGATTAAAGTGAATGTTGGCAAAGTAAAAAGATATCACAGGAGTGCCCCTTCATCTTTGCACTGTAAATACTACGCCTTGCTGCGTAAGTGTATATGAATGGGAATATCGTTCTCAATGGTTATTAATGTTACTTATGTAGATTTGAAAATGTAATGTGATATATCTCTTGTATGTTTGTCTTTGTTAGTTTCGTGAATATATGTTATATATGCAATGTCTGGAAAATTCATTGGAAATTAAGGCAAGATGGTTGTTTAAATATTTTTTTCGAATCTATTTTTCATATTAGAGAGGACAATGTGTGTTGAGTGGTGGAATTCAACGTAGCCGAGCTTTGTTTTTAACCAGAGCGAGAAAATGTAAATAATTCGTTCCCCCCAGTGGGAGTCGAACCCACAACCGTCACTTTTATAATCAGACGCTATGCTGGTGGTCTCTATAATGATTATCAAAAGGCATATTGGTATAACTAAAGTCGTAGTTGCAGAATTGGACAACTATAATCAAACACTATAATCGTACACTCGTCAAACATCAAGTCTTACAACTAGGGAAGACAGAGGGAACCTAGTGTTAAGACTCTCCGAATCCCAATTTCCACCGAGTTATGGAAGTATTGCGTGTTAAGTGACAGAACTCAACGCTGCGTTTTTTTTCTAAACACCAGAGCGAAGGAATGGAAATACAAGCTTAAATAAATAATTTTTCCTCGAGTAGGAATCGAACCTACCACCGTCGCGTTACATTCACACCCTCGTGCACCCTGCGCCACGAAGGCCTCGACTATTTATATTTTAAATATATTTTTCTTGGCCCGCTTGGTTGGTTTTTCCAACCAATACTCAAAATACTCAAATCATCTTAGCACTCTATACTCCCAAAAAAATTTTGCAGAGAAATTTAATAACTGGATTTTAAGAAATACTTTAAATTTAAACAAAATTACGTTACATAATAATTAAAAATGTTTAGAAAATCATATGTATGTCAGTTTTTTGTCGAATTGTTTAATACAAAAGAGGATTGTATTAGCTAATTAGCTACCAGCTTTTAATAGTTGTTAGTGTTAGAATGATAACAATGAAAATGCACTATATAACGAGGCAAAGGTCAAAGCTATGAATATCAATATACCTATGTTAATAATAATTATGTGCATCTTTAAATGTCATATCGTTGTAAAGGTTATTTATTTTATACTATGTGAATATTGTAGAGTGAAAAAAAAAGTGAATGCATTCGTAAATTTTTTATAGGTATATTTTCTTATATAGTTGATACACAAGTGCATCAAGGAAATATATATTTAATATAAAAATTACGAATATATATATTCGTAATTTTTCAAAGCCCTAAGTCTTCTTAAATCTTTAAGAAGATTTGATATCGGTTGGCTGTAAGAAATATGTGTTTTATTAGAGTTTTGACGTTATGAAGACACTTAACACTTTTCTATAATGTACACCAGAATTGAAATTTAAATTATTAAATTAAATATTGATAATAATTATTCCGCTTTCCATATTATTTTCCAAAAGAAAAGGATTCTTAATGTGCTATTGCGTAAAACAGTAAAAAGAAATATAAAACCAATACATTTCCCACTAAATATTATGTGAGAATAAGAAATATTCGTACTCAACTCATATATTACACTTAAAAGGTAAGCACGGATAAAGGTATTTACAAAACTCAAAGGAAATGTCAAGAGTTCAATACAGCGGGAAATAACGAAGGACCAAAGAGACGCAAGGTAACAAATTGCCAATAAAAACCCTACAAAATGCGGTGGGTAAGCATTTCGGTCAAAGCTGTAAATCCGACGGCTGCCTTATAAATCCTGCCAAAATATGTGAACCCCTGTAAGGCTGTAATACAGTTACATACTCGTATCGACAAGGCAGCCTTCTAAGATCATCTTAATTTGACCGGGGTATCATATATCAACTCTATTCTTGTAATAAAACAAAGCTTTTATGATGATATGAAAGATCTGATCTAGAGCCTTGAAATTTTAATAATAATTTATTTATTTTTATATTTAATGGATTGGTATGTATTTAGCTTCACGCATTATCACGCACATTGCAGGGTAGGTAGTGAAAGCTTTTGAACCGATTGTTAAGACATTCTGTTTTCAAGATACATATTTCGATTTCCCACCCATTCCACCCGCCCACCTTTCTCCGATTTCAGGAGGAATTGAATGTTGAGTGGCGGAACTCAACGCCGCGCTTTGCCTCGTAACTAGTATAAGGAAATGACAACATTATGTATTTCATTTTCTCGAGTGGGAATCGAACACACAACCTTTCGCGTTTACGCCACGGGCCTGGCCTGGCCTCAATTTGTTTCAAATTAACAACAATTATATATTATAAAGTATTAAATTACAAACAATTAAAATGAATAAAATCGATAAAGATATTAAGCATTGGATAAAATACTACTTGATGGTATACAAAAGAAGTAGTGGTTGACATCTTGTAACATCTTTTTCCATATCTTAAAATTTAAATAAAATTAAAATAGTTTAAGGAAAAAGACAAGGCAAAACATACATGGGAATAACCATATAAGCAAAGTAAGTTTTTAATTTTATATTTTATTTTCCTATTGCCTATTGTATGCTTGTAATTCTAATAGGTAAAAACAAGTGAACCGATATAACGATAAACGAACAATATATTAAAAATATTATATTAATAATATCTCCTATAAATTGCACTGGTTTTGAAGCCAACCATGGCGCACAAATGTCACAAATTCCCACTCCAGAAAAATAAATATTTAATATTTTCGAGAATTCCACCTTTCACATCTCCAGAATGGCAGAAATGGGGAACAGAGTGTCTTAACACTAGGTTCTCTCTGCCTACATTACTACAAGCGGGACAAAGCGTGAAAGTGAAAAAAAAAACCTCGCCAATTACATATGTTGATTAAACATTTATTCAGCCAATTATAAAAAATTGGAACACCTCTATAAATAATTCTATAGTAAAAGATATAAAGAGTATTACGATTTATACAACTAAATTACAAAGGTATGTAAGCCGGTTATAATATCAAAAGGTTATTATTAAATTGAACGAACATACTTTTAACTATGTGAGAGTTAAAATAATTAGGCATGTAATACTCGGTATACTTTCTAGTTTCGTGTTGTTTTGGTTTTAAAATTTAATATAATGTATTAAGTTTTTCTATAATTAATTTAAAACTATTTTTTGATCTAAATTAATTGAACCCGCTGATTGTTACTCATCCATTTCCATTGATTGGCTGAAAGACAGCTCTTCTAGAGATAAGTCTTTGGGAACTAAATGTTTAAATTTTCTTAGGTATTTCTTAGGTACAATAATGAATATTATATTAATTCCTTATTAAATTATTATTCTCCTGATCTCTGAAACTTGTTGCTATATTATTACCAAATTATGCAATTTTTTTATATAAATTGTAGTCTATATGTTTTTTTGATGCATAAGCTATATTATTATAAAGTTACATTCACATCCGTTCAAAAACCTTCATTGTCACAAACCTTCTCTTTTTTAATATTAATAGGAGTACTAGCAGCCTCTTTTTTGAATTAAGACTTCAGGAGCTTTTCGAATTCTAGCTTTTCCCGTATAATGTAAGAGATGTTTTTGTAAAAACTTTAAGCTTATTTCTATAGGTTTTACTATTTTTTATACAGAATCAAAACTAGCACAAACTTTGTTCTGTAGTTCCAAGCTTATTCGTAAAAATTCCCAATTTCGATCAATATCAGATGTCGACGCAAAACACGGCTTTGAGTTCAACAATCAATGCCTCCAGAATTCGGTGGAAAGTAGAGAGCGGAATATCTTAATACTAGGTTCCCTCTGAAACCTGCTAAATGCAGGATACAGGATAAAGGGACAAAAAAAGGACAAAATCAGTATTTAGCATAATTGAACAGCAAAACACTTAACAGCCAAAGCTTTCAAAGCATATTAAAGATGCGCGAACTTACCCAGTTAGAAGTGGCCATTTGATCGCTAACTGGGTCATGAATACGTAGTAATTCTCTTTGCCGCGCTAAATTAAAAGGTTAACTAAATTCCTTTATTTGATAGAAAAGAAATGTCTATCGTATTCTTTATGTTTAATCTATTGATAGATTATTTTTACATTTATTATACGATAAGAGGTCCTACTGGCTTAGTATGACACTGCCACTCAACACGCAATGTCTCCAAACTTTGGCGGAAAGTGGGGAACAGTGTTTTAACTCTAGGTTCCCTCTGCGTACTCTGATGTGTGCAGGATACAGCGTGAAGCTGAAATATTACAACACGAACGTAAATAAGTGTATTAAGTAAATCATTCCGTAGTTTAAGCGGGCGAAGCCGCGGTTAGGTTACTAGAGTTAATATAAAGTATCTTTAAGGTAAGAGTATTACACATACATATGTCTTTGCTATAAAGAATTATTATACATTCTTTGGAAGATATCAGAATAGTGATCTTATGGGTGTTCCGATTTTAACCTTTTGTGATCCGGAACCATAAAAACTGATATGGTGCGATAACAATGTATAGTTTAAGTGGCTAGAGAAGTGGAACGAAATGCGAAAGAAAAAAATAATAAAATAAATAACTTTTTATATAAAAATGTAGATTTATCATGAAGCTCGTATTAGTAGCTGTTACGAGTACATTTAATAGATTATTATATAATGTTGTACAGCACTATTTTTATAACAAGATAGAAGAATAATAATAAAATAACATAGAAAACTAATATGAATATTATAACATATTCCAATCCTATTAAAATCTAAAATAAATGCGGTTATTTAATCGAAATAAGGCTAAGGTATTGCGGGAAGCGATAACCGGGTCAGTACAGTCTGAATAAATACCGCTGTATGTTTAACTGTTTGCTGTGCAAAGGCTATTTAGGGTTGGCCAGATGACATTTACTTTACATAGTTTACGTACATTGCGGATAAAATGACGTAATGATAGTAGGTTCAATTCTATAGTTGAGGGAATGTTTTTGTTTAAGAAAAATTGATGTCTTACTTAAGATTGAATTGAATGTCTTTAAAGTAGGCGAAAATGGAGAATTGAAGAATGTTTCTTCAAAATTATAGCTTCAATTAGCTCTATTAGCGTAAAAGCTATAATTTTTACAGTTATGTAAAGGTGATGAATAACTGTAGTATGTGAGTATTAACAAAAGTGCATGTATTTTTTTTTTCTAACCTTTAAATATAGATTTTTGTATAAGAGTCCGTTGGCACAGGTATGTGACAGGTCGTGGATTCTATTCCAACTGAGTTTGACTCACATGCAATGCCTCCGGAATTCGGCGGAAAGTGTGGAGCGGAGTGTCTTAACACTAAGCTCTCAAAAAATATTTACATGAAAATAAATTCACTATCAATAATAATCTAATATACATTTTTAAATGAATAATCATTCATTTGACGATATAACATCACACAAGTTAACTTATCTCCACATTCATTCTTGAGAATGTACGTAGAAAACATACATAACAGTACCGAAGGCCGTTTTAACGGTACTGGAGAGACTACTTTTTGAGTCTTGGATTGAAGGACAGGCTTCTAAGAAGCAACGGGCAGTACCTTATAATTATCAAGTGTAAATGAGGCTCGCCGGATGCTAGAATTAACTGTTTAGGAAAAAAATAGCATTATAATTGTAGAGAAATTCGCTTTAGACTTGTTATTAAGATGTTTGAAGAAGGTAGTTAGGGATTCGATTCTGGAGATGTGTGATTTCAGCCAGATTTAACGACGATTTAACTTGACGAACGACTCCAACGAAATTACTTGTCGATTTTCCTAGCTAAGCAATACTTTTAATATGAGATAATCATCCTTCACGCTTAATAATTTTTTGTTATTTTTTAATGTAGATTTTAACTAGAAATATTAATTAACATGTGTTTTATGAACTAAATTGTTAATTAACTATTATTTAACATCTCATTTTACATATTATTTCCTTATGAGTTTCGAGCTATTTTTGAGGTATATGCAACGTATTATGTAAGTTGTTATGTATGAAAGCAATATCCATGTTTTTAAGAATTCACAAGAAATAATTATGTAAGCAGTACAATTTTGGATAAAATTTACGAAATATTAAAAAACAAACGTTAAGATATGAGATAAGAAATAAAAATAAACTTTTTTTTAAGTCGGTTAAGCAGTTACAGAAATTAATCATTTAAAAATTGTCATAATTACCTCATTTCCATGTTAATTGTAGTTTTCATCACTAAACTTTGAGTTCTAAAACATTTTTTTTATTCTAAATTAATATCCTTTTTTTCTTTTTTTACTATAATGCTGAAGTATGCGCGGCGTTGGGTTCCGCCATTCCAACTCAACATGGAACTGTTAGTGTTATATCACTAGATTTCCAGGTTTCTTTTGTTTGCTGTGTGTTTAGGATACAGCGTGAAGCTGAACCAAGGGCGCAAGTAGGGAATAGAGTGTCTTAACACTAGGTTCCCTCTGCCTACTCTCCAGTGTGCGGGATGCTGTCAGCATGTTTTGATTTAAACAATCCATGTATTTAGAGATATCAGTGGTGTATCTTGAAATCTAGTAAAAAGAGGTAACAATAGAATATGCGATTTCGCTCACCACTGCAAAGAAAGGAAAGGGATTCGCAACCGATGATGCCATATTTGGAAAGAGAGCGTCTGCTATAATCTGTTCGAGATCTCTTTGAAACCAAGTAAGTAGAATGTAGGCAGTGCTTGAGGTAACCATTGTGTACCGGTTACGAAAAATAGTCGGTTAAAGAATTTTAAATTTAGCATTTGCTGTTTAAATTAATAACAATAAAAAAATATTATATTACTAAAAAATATATATTATATTTTAAATATGTTAACTTAGGTTACAAATCTATATTGAGGTTAATGTGGTGTAGTGAGATCCCAGACTGAACCGATTTTTTGCCGCTAACTCCGAATGTGGAGAGCAAAGTAGTGTCCTGACGATAGGTTTCCTTTACTTACCTGTACGTGGCAAGGTAGGCAAAGGGAACCTGGGAACCTGCACTTGAGGCATTTCGTTCCCATTAAGACATTTCTGTTTCCAATTAGAGCCGAATTCTTGAGGCTTTGCGAGTTACGAGAGCGACGAAATGAAAATATTAAACATTTCCTCCTAGTGGAAGTCGAACTCACAACCACGGCCTAAATTATATTCAATATTAGTATTGCTATATCAACCCGTATATATTAGAAATTAAATTATATCGACAAAAGCTATGATCGTGTAGGTGTCTGTTGAATGTCAACTGAGACTATGAATATTATAATATCTTAAATTGGGATACTAATGTCGTAACAATAAATGTTTATATATATAGATATATAGATTATTATTACTATATAGATTATTTATTTTGGACAATATATGTTTGACATTTGATAAAATAACAGGCTTCACGCTCTATCCCGCATCCGAATAGGGAATCTGGGAACCTAGTGTAAAGACACTCTGATGCCATTAAGACACTTCCCCTCCTTGTGGCGAACTGGCCCCCCCAAAGGTAACACGCTTACTAACTTAATTTTACGTTTTATAGTTCACGCAAACGAAGTTGCGGGCTATGAATCGTATATTATAAGAAAAGAAATATGAACTATTTACGTAATAGATAAATTATTATAACAAAAAGATTTCTTTTCATTTTTGTGTTTTCGCAAAAAAATATTTAATCGGTGATAACTACACAGCTCAACTGACCTTGCGGTCGGTCTCTTGAGAGGTCACCTTAATATAAGTCAAGAATAAATTTACGATACATAATTTCAAACAAACATAAATAATGTATAATAATAATGTCACATTATTAAGTTATTGCCAGAAGGGCTGACGACATAAAGCGGTTGGCGGGAAGCGGATGGGTCCGAAGAGCTGACGATCGAGTGTGGTGGCGAGAATTGGGGAAGGCCTATGTCCAGCAGTGGACAAAAGATAGGTATTGATGATGATGATGATGATGATTTGAGACAAAGCGCCGCGTTGAGTTCAGTCACTCAACACGCATTGTCTCGATTCCTAATGAAAAGCGGAGAAGTGTTTCCACACTAGATTTTCTCTAAAAATTGCGAATCTTTAACACATATTTTATTGAATTATTATGAACTGGAGATAAAAAACATAGTTCAATTACTTTCTCCCTAGTTCAAAAGATAACATAAAACTAATTTATATGGTGAGGTGTTTTCTTTACGTTTCTTTTTGGTTTTCCATACACTATTAATATAATATTTGTGTAATAAAGTAATAAGTATGTATTTGAAATCTAATACGAAATCATTAGTATTTGGTTACGCTGGCTTTGATCTAAGAATTAATCAAGGTTGTTCAAGTAAGTTTGTAAACAAACTGAGTTACTCCATTTGACAACTTGTAACAGAAGTGGGTACTTGTAATTCACGTAACTTATTCGTACTTAGTAAATATAGAATGATTTGTTTATCTTTGAACTCAGTCATTTCTGATATTACGAAATTAGATTATATAGGCTTTATATATTTTGTTAGATTTCTATTTGAATTCTTATAAAATAAATAGATCGCAGGTCCCATTTCAAAAATAATTGGTGAAAATAGGTTATATAATAGAAAATATGTAATTTTGGTGGTTAACAACGATTTTGGACAATTTGAATATATTTGAAAATGCACGGAGTTTATGTATATATCTTATTATCAATGTATATATAATTAAGGAAAAAATATTTTTGCTAATAACCAGTATTGAAGATGACCTTGCACTTCTAAAAATATATCTTTTTATAATAGATGACATGAGTGGATGAAGGAGATATGTCACAAAATTCTAATTCTAACATGAATTTCAACGATTATAATATATAATCTCCAATATATAAAAGATAATGTTAATTTTAGGACAAAAATAACAGTCTCAATATCAAAGGCACACTTAATTAAATCAAACATGGACCCTATCCTAAAACAATCTAAATGTTCAACGAAAGTTGTTTTTAAATTTAATACTCTACTAATATTGAAAAGACTTATAAAATGGTTTTGTTAGACATATTTCTTTAATAATAGAATTCAATTACTACATGAAAAATTTAGCAATTATTTGTTACAAAAAGTATTTTTTCAAGATATTATTACGGTTTTTTAATGTAGGTCAGTTGTTGTCAAACTTAAATATAACAATTATAATAATCTTAAACTTAATTAATGGAGCTCATCGCTGGACTTTAACTATGCGAGGGGAATGAAAATATTTTAATTACTTCTGGGATTCGGTCGAATCGAACTAATAATTAGAGTAAAAACAACGACCCACCACAGGGTAGGTAGAGAGTCGAGAACTTGGAGAGAGAGAACTTATAGCCAAGACACTGTTCTTCGTTCACCGCCTAAATTAAAGACATTGCAAAATTTACGTAAAACTAGGAATAAAACATAATTGATATTTTGAGCCCCCATACCCAAAAGATAAACAAACAACTAGAAAGGACCATCTTTCAAACAATAAAATCTGAAACGAAATTGGTCCATCCTTTTGGCAGTTCCGAAGCCACATCAGGCAAAGATATGTTAAACTTATAACACCCCTGATTTCGTTATGGGTTAATAATTAATTCACCTGAGCGGGAGTCGAACCTGTAGGCCAATGCACTCCTGTGCTTAGACTATCTTATTTTTTACTATTATTCTATTATAAAACTCATTATTGAAGTTATTTAACGACAATGAAAAAGCTTATAGTTTTTGTTAACAATTTCCTTGCAATACTTTGTAAGAACTTAGTAATGAAGTTGCCTCATTATGGTATGAAGTTAGTGTCCATTGTCTCACTACAGTAGATTCTTTTTCTTTAAACTACTGTAAATTATGAGACTTACGGAGAAATTTCCTCAGAAAAGTTTTAGATTACATATTCAAATCCAGTTTTAAAAATATTTCCACTAATTTATTGTACAGTCTAAATTGATGCTGTGATAATCTAATTTTAAAAAAGTACAGACATACATATTATATATATGTATTATATGTGATAAACTCTGTATAATTAAAAAGATAAATTTTAATAAAATATTTTTAAAATTAATTAATATAATATGTGCATATTATCATATTGAAATTTACATATTCTATATTTATTTACTCTTAATTTTGAGAGAAGATTTTCAAATCTGATTATTAAGAATGGACCATTTTTGAACAATTGTAACTGATGAACAAATATAAGATGCTTAGTATCATACTTTGAACGTATCGAGTAAGAGTTGTGTTAAATTTTCATCAACTTTACTACAATTTCTTTTTCAGCTTCATCTATATCTCATTTAGCGGGATACGCCGAGGAGCCTAGCGAAAGACGTTTACAATCACACAAACTATTATTACAATAATTGATATTATTCATATAAAAATGTTAAAATTATAGCTTACATTACAAAAACACCCGCGTGGTTGTTAAATATTTAATAAATCAACATTAGCACTGATCACACGCAAATAAATAGAACCACGTTTGTCAATTAATATTTGGTCACGGTTTGACACGATTATTGCGTTACAGTAACAGTTAGTTAAGTTGCGTTTTCATTGCACTAGTAAATTAATCTCTCTCTCTTATTATTATTTCTTCTTTTAATAATATATATTATTTTAATTGTGAAATATTATAAGACAACTAAACTTAAGCGTTAACTAGCAACGGCTGGATGCGAAGAGCTGAAGATAGAGCTCAGTGCCATTGGAGATCCCAGCATATTTCCAGCAGTGGACGAGGATAGGCTGATGAGGATGATGCTGACGAAACTAATGTGTTTGAATATAGACTATATTATGATTATAAAGTTTCACCTAAATTGAGTTAGGACTCACAATCGCCGTGTTACTCATATTTGATTATTATTTTTTAAATATGTTTCTAGTTACAAAAATAAGTTTTCATGAAGCTAATGATCAAGCTTAATTAATTAGAAACAAATCGAAAGCATGGATTTGCCTACGTTTAATAAACAATATATTTATTGCTAACAATTTAACATGAAAACGTGTCTTTACAGAAACACACGCTTAGCTCGGGTCACCGCACTTCAATAGAGATATCGAGATAATTAAGCAGACCACGCTTGACAGCTTTTGTGGGGAACATTCGGGATTGTATTCAACAGATTGTCTTTCAACTATCGGATGGTTGTAAGATTCATTGTTGGTAGGAAATGTATGGACGGAATATGGAGGTCTTAAGGAACTAGAGATGTAGATATTTATGTTATGTTAGGTTAACGCTACCAGTATTCTGTGGACGTTACGGACGATTGTTATGAATTAAATTTTTACTAGGAGAAATAAAAAATATTAGTGGCCGTAGTGGCGCAGCGGCAAAATGGTGTGACTGTAATATGACAGTTGTAGGTTCGATCCCCACTCGAGGAAGTGATATATTTCGATTTCTTCGCTCTGGTGTCGAGACAAAGAGCGGGTTCAGTCCCGGCTCTCAACACGCAATGCCTCCAGAATTCGGTGGAAAGTGGAGAACGGAATGTCTTTGCACTAGGTTCCCTCTGCCTACCCTGATGCGTGCGGGATACAGCGTGAAGCTGGTTTAATTTAATTTTACCCACCTGGATGCTGGCACTCTACTACTGTGCGGTTCCGTACGAACATGCTTCCATATGCCACACAACTATAGAATAGTCTACCTTCAGCAGTGTTTCCAAGTCGATACGACATGGGTGTCTTCAAAAAGCGCTTTTACTTCCATCTTAAAGGCCGGTAATGGCAGTAGCTCTTCTGGTGTTGAACTGGATTGGGTGCTGCGGAGATCACTTACCACCAAGTGCTCATGCGCTCATTGACCTTGTCCTTTCCATAAAAAAACCTTTCATATAACCCAAGCGCAAGTTATTACACTGAAATCGTATTATCGTCCGCACCATTACGCGGAGGTGTCGGAAGCAGTCCCCATCACGGATATTGCGCCGCATACATCATGACACGAACACAGTTTATTTATACTTATTTATGGGGAAATTGTGGTTTAAAAATGGCGTTCTATTAACGTGGTGTTTTTTTCTAGCAATTTATCTGTATTTGGCTGAGATTTTAAGATTTTATGTTTATATAGCTGCTTTGATAAAAATCTATATTGCTATTTGCAGATTTTTTTGTTTTCAAGGGAGAATTATAGATTATACTGGCTTTTGTTCTTTATTATTTAATATAGTTTTGAATATCCAAATTTGTCAAAAGAAATACAATACGAAATGGCTCCAAAATGAGAGCGAGAATTAGAACAAGGAAAGTATAAGTGAGGCCGTCGTGGCTTTATGGCACGAGGGTGTGATACGACGCGACGGTTGTGGATTCAATTCATATCCGGAGAAATGAAATATTTACTATCTACACGGTGGAATTGAGTTCAGTGGAATTGGCAAAAAGTGGAGAGTGCAAGTGTCTTAATAGTAACACTAGGTTCCTCGGTTTCCTCTGCCCTACCCTGCTTTGTGTGGGTTACAGCGTGAAATAAAAATATATATATAATTTTATATTTTAAACTATTCTTTACTATCTGTACATATAATAGAAAAATATTTTAAATTCAATTTAAAGACAATCTCTTACAATCAATTGAGGACGTTAGATTGAAAGAAGAACAAATGGTCAGATGTCTGTAGCTGATACTCGACTCCGTTCCCCTCAGAACAAATAGTTTGCAAGGTCCCTCTTATCAGAACCCATTATCTATTTGTTTACAAATGGCTATTTATTTGAGAGTACGTTCGATGTTCGTTGTCTTTAAGATATTTTTTTTCAGCTTCACGACTTCACGAGATTTCAGTATAGGCAGAGGGAGTGTTAAGACATTCCCTTTTCCGCCGAATTTTGCAGGCAGGTTGAGTGGCGGAGGTCAACGCCGCGCTTTGCCTCGAACCGAAACGAAGAAATGAAAATATTAAATATTCAATTTTCTTGAGAGGGAATCGAAACCACAACCTGTCGCGTTTGTAACATTGTATCACGATTATACATAAAAAAAATCGCTTCGATTCGACCGCAAGACATCGGTGTAGACAGTAAATTGAACTTGTAAACCTATAAATTAAATCCAAGAAGTCCATACTAAGCCAATTCAGCATGGTCTCAACGTGCCAAAATCAACAAGCCTCTAACAAATGACTCATCGCTTTCCTATTTGCTACGATTGTTTAGGCAAACCTTGTTTAAAGTTAACAAGACCAATACAAATACGGTACTATCGTTAAACTGACTACCGCTATTAAGTGTTATAAATTGCAAGTGTTAAGGAACTTATAAAATGTAGGTTTGCTCCACCATTCAACATCCAGTGCCTCCAGAATTAGGTTCTCCCTCTCTGGTCTACCTTGCTGTGAGCGAGATAAAGCGTGAAGCTAAAAAAAAGATAATATGAAATAAGACAAATATATGGATAGTAGACTAGACATAGTTTATGCCCTTTTAAGTATAATTGCTTGTGATTTGAATAAAAAAACCATTTATTAAATGTAGTATTAAATTAGTAATTTTTTTTAGGGCTCTGTGCTCAAAGAATAAAACGGGACGCTATTGCCAAGTTTTCGCTGTCTGTCTGTACGTCTGCCACCAGACTGTATCTCTTAAACTGTGATAGTAAGACAGTTGAAATTTTCACAGATGATGTATTAGGTTGCCGCCATGACAAATAATAAAAGAAAAACAAAATAACATCAATATTTAAGGGGACTCCTATACAATAAACTTTGCCGTTTTTATAGTACGGAACCCTTCTCAATTGATATTAAATTATTTATTAATGGTTTATGTTTTAGTGTAATTTTTAATTTAATCAAAAACAAATTCAGACAAATTATAAAATGATTTTTTTCGCAACATTTGAAAAGATTCAAGTAATTTCGCATCTCTATCTCAAGTTTAACTAGGTATGAGTTCATAAAATTAGATTTGCCTTCGTTTATTTTGCAAGCGAAGCTTACTTACATTCGAGATGTTCTCTGAGAAGAAAATCAAAGTACATATTAGTGAACTTTCTGCTATCTTGTTTCAATTCTTAGAATCGTATTGTAGATGAAATTTTCAAAAAGCAAAAAAGAATAGCAGAGTTGCTTTTCATTGTATAAGTAAATACATTTGTGAGGTTATTCCAAGTTAAGCTCTCAAGGGCGTTCCTGTAAACCACTTAAGTTTTATCTGTGATTTTCTATTTGTATTTTGTTATCTATGTATAATCTGTGTCTATTTTTATTATGTTGGTACTAACAGAGCATTGTTTGTGAAATCAAAAAAGAAAACACTAACTATTTTTGTAGTACTTAAGTAGATGAAATATTTTTATAACTATTTTAAAATTCTATAAGATAAGAACTTGAAGTTACTTTATACAATATTTTTTATGAAAAATATTTTTTTCTGCATATCCCCTTACAATAGCAAGGTGTGCCAAGGGAACCTGGAAACATATTGTTAAGATACCCCGTGGCTAAGTATACATATATAATTATATACAGATTTTTAAGGAATAATTGAAATTAAAACATAATTAATTTATGTACTTAAATTAAAATTAATTATCCTTTACTCGTACTATAATATCAATTAAGAAATTCCACTAACAACAATTTGTGTACCGTAATACCCATGTTTTAGAGAAACTGTTAGATTGTTACGCTCTATTACAGGGGACCTCTGAGGGCAGCTTAGTTAAAACTTTCTCTTTTACACAAATGAAATCACCTCCCTATTAAAAGTTTAATTTCGTTCATATATGTACTTTACGTTTATGAAATAAAACTGTTTTTGTTTTATAAAAAGTATGTAAATTTTATTGCTTTTCTTCTTGGGCAGAGAAATAGCGTAGTTTTTACATAATAAACACGTGCTTATTACGCTTCCTTTACTAATGCTGTATGTGAGCGTTTCTTTAAGTTAATATTAAAGTAAGTATTGGATTCACTCGTATAGCTTCCCATTCCAATTACAACACTTCCGTTCCCCCAATTCCAACCGAATTTTGG
Organism: Heliconius melpomene melpomene; assembly: GCA_000313835.2. Taxonomy (NCBI): domain Eukaryota; kingdom Metazoa; phylum Arthropoda; class Insecta; order Lepidoptera; family Nymphalidae; genus Heliconius; species Heliconius melpomene. The sequence goes on along the minus strand of HE670673.1, from coordinate 534 downwards.
ACATAGCGTGTTAACTGGCGTAACTCAACGCCGTACGTACGCACGTACGTCAATATTTTCTTTTCCTGGAGTGGGAATTTGTTTTTTCTTTAAAACGAAAGTACTTATCGCATTTATAATAATATGTTATAATTAAAAATAACTTGATTGGTTCATATGCATAAAACAATACTTCTTGTTGATATGGAATTCAGAAACAGCCAACCATTAAATACGGACTTCTTATAGGAACTTGAATGACAAAATAAAAAAAAATCCCACAAAATCATGTAAAGTATGACATAAATCAGTTGAATTGCGACACATTTTATGAACCACGTGGTGTTTGCCGTCGAGTGAGGAGTTACTCGTTCATACGGGACGAGTTCCCGTTATTACGATTTTTATTGAAACCATAAACCTCGCACGCTTGATAAAATGAAAATATTCTAGGACGAAGCTGTCTGTATGAAGCTATAAATAAGTGCAATAAAAATATGTATGTTGTCATTTTGTGATACAAAATTTTCAACGTCAAAGCTTAAAAGCTAAGTT
>HE670672.1:70996-98227 GCA_000313835.2 Heliconius melpomene melpomene | reverse complement strand
AATCAGTTAAACATAAAAAATTTAAATATTTTCTATTGGCGTGTTTTTATTTAATAACAATATGGTTTCAGGTTCCTTCATAATACCAACTCAAATGAATATAAGGCGTATCGGGAACTCGTGAATCAAATGCGCAGGGAGAAACATTCTGAGATCAAACCAGAAGATAAATATGAACCTGAGTTCTCTTTGGAAGATGATGATAGTAATGATAATAGTAAACCTATAAAGGAGGAAATTAATGACGGGTAAAATCATTTCTTTTAATAGGCTACTTAAGTCATATCACATTAAATAAGTATTGTTTATAGTGTTTGGCTGAAAGCAATAAACTTGGCGAAGCCACAATTGTCACTTTAAAATAACTCTCATAACAAAATCATAACATTCATAATTTCAGTTACAACATCTATACAAATCAAAGTAACATAAAAAGAGAGTATACAAGTTCTCAAAGTGACGAGGATGAGAAAAGGGAACGTAGAAAGAGAAGGAAGTCCCGTTGGGGAGACACATCCGATGTGAAACCTACATTACCTAATATTATGCCAGGTATTCACATTTGTTTTATTTTGTATTGTGGTTATTGTTTAAATTCTAATTAATAATTTTTAAATTTGCCACTATAGAAATTTAAAATAACTTTAAAAACAATGATGGTAACTTAACCTTATTAATAATTTCGAGCTTATTTAGACAACCCCTAATGTATAAGGAAATGTCAAAAAAAGAGGCTTTCAGGAGACGTAAACAATTATACATATATCAAACTATAGGGAATGTTGAATTAAATTATAAAATTATTTAAATTACTTAAATTATTGATTCATACATACAAATATATATTCACCGGAGTGCGTTATAGACATATTAGTAGTAGATGTAGTGGAAACTGTAACTTTCAGAAAAAAAATCAAATTACAGGTGCAAGTTTATCTAAAATAGATGAAGAGGGGTTAAAATTAACAAATGTAAATCGTAATAACCACGCTTTGATGCAGTACGCCATGACAAACTACGGTACAACTAATTTAAGTGTGGAAGATTGGAAGAAATGTGAGAATAACTTTAAACTCAATTTATTGTATCAGGTATGATGGTGTTTTTTTCTTTAGTTTCAAGCTTTATTTCGCATTTGGCAAGATAAGCGGAGAGTACCTGGTGTCAAGATACTGTTATTCACTTTCCGTCCGAATTAGTGATTAGATAAGGATTAGTGTTGAGTGGAAGATGGGGACATGAAAATACCTAACCCTCGAGCAGAGATCAAATTTATAACCATTGCGTGTGCAGGCAGAAGCTGTACTGCTGCCCTATGTCCATGACTATATGTAGCATGCAATCTCTATTACGTTATTTTTATATGTAATCTTATATTGTAAATCTTATAGTAAATTTATATAACAATATCGTGACTTGGAAACCTTGCAAGTATTTAAAATATTAAAATATGTATTAATGATATTGAATAAGATATTTGATGTCGTTATTTTTACACATGTTGAATGAAAGTAAATAATACTTTTTTTATTTATAGGACATGTTAAAGAAGAGACAGGAAGTGGAGCGACTGGCCGCGGCCGGTAAACACAAATATGAATATGACAGCGATGAAGACACCGCGGACGGAACATGGGAACATAGGTATGTATATAAAAAGTTAATATATTTTTTATTTCAAATCATTAAATTCATATATGATATATCTAAATTTTGTAGTGAAAGTCAGTCACATAGTTAACTTTTTATAATATAGTAAATAAAGCAATTTAAATGCAGATGAATATTTGGAAAATTAATTACAACATGTATTGTAGTTATTATTGTAATTGGAGCTTTGCTATATTTAGCTTCACGCTGTATCTTGTATATATTTCATAGCAGAGTAAAAAGAGTGACGGTTGTGGGTTCGATTCCCACTCAGAGGAATGAATTGTTTTCATTTCCCCGCTCTGATGAGAAATATCGCGTAAAATCTTAAAGTCTCGTAAATCGAGTGGTAAGTAGGGAACAGAGTGTTTTAACACTGAGTTACCTCTGCCTACCCTGCTACATATGGGATACAGTGTGTACAAACTAACATAAAGAAATGTTAACCAATTTATAATATTTCAGATTGCGTGCCAAAGAGATGAACGCCACAGAGAGATGGGCGACGGAACTTACGAAACAAGCTGAGGGAAAACACCATATTGGAGACTTTCTACCACCTGAAGAGTTGAAGAAGTAAGTAATGTTTTTTTAGCCACGCTGGATCCCGCACATCGCAGGGTAGGCAGAGGGAGCCTAGTGCTAAGACACTCCGTTAATACACTTTCGCCTGACAGTCGAGACATTGCGAGTTAAGTAACGGGACTCAACGCCGCGCTTTGTCGTGTACATCATACATGCATAGGCCACGATGGCCTCTAGTATCACACCATATATATATGTACAATTTTTTTTTGAAATGTGAATATATTAATGCATGCATTTAGAAAAAAACAACTCGTGTGTCCAGAGCGGGAAAATGAATAATTCATTATACCCAGTGGGAAACAAACCCAAAACCATCACGTTTACAGTTTCACAATTTGAATGTTTTAAGCAAACAAAATACAAATTGCTTAGTTTAACTGTATTTCCATTACATGTAATTTTAACGAAATTACAGATTCATGGAGAAATACTCTGCGGTAAAAAGCGGTAAAGAGCCTGATCTGAGCGATTACAAAGAATATAAATTAAAAGAGGACAACGTTGGTAAGTTATCTTTTACATTTTCGTTTAATTTATGACATTCAACAATTTTCATTATAATTAAATAATGGTGTGACGTCGTCACGCAATAGGACAGCGAGTGACTGTAGAGACGACGATTGTCGATTCTTGCTTGGAATAAGAATTGGTATACTTAACTTTATTTAATCTAAGCATTTATTGTCAGGTTTCAAAATGTTACAAAAACTCGGTTGGAGTGAAGGTGAAGGTCTCGGCGCAGAAGGGACTGGTATTGTTGAACCTATTAACAAGTTAGTATCATATTTCTTTTATTAGTTAACTATGTCTCCCTCTCACTTCACTTCTTTTAGTTATGTTATACTTCTCGATTACCATTTTCATATGCGAAAACTGTTTTATCTATACAACAACTTTATATTTAATAAATGACCGTTATAGACAAATAAATGTTGGCCATGGCCAATTTGAAACAATTCAATAACTGTATGATTTAAATAGGTTTCCAGGTTCCCTCTTCCTATACAATGTGAAGATAGTAAAAAGTTATGATGTAATTATTTCAGAGCAAAACAGCCAGTAGCCAACCTGGGCCTGGGTGCGATGTCAGCGGACGGTGTGAACCCCGACGACGACGAGTTTGACGCGTACAGGAAGCGCATGATGCTGGCGTACCGGTTCAGACCTAACCCGCTGGTACGGGGTTCGATTTCGCATATTAGTATATACCAATATTATCTTAGTTTGTTTGGTTGATCGCGTTAATCGTGGGGAGTACTGGTTTGATTGTTTTTTATTGTTGGACAAGCCATTTTTCGAGGAAGTACAGCGCGTCTGAATGTAAACGCGACGGTTGTGGGTTCGATTCCTATTTAGGTGAAGATGACAAAGAAAAAGCGAAAATCTTCGCTCTGGTAACGAGGCATAATTCAGCGGAAAGTGTGAATAGAAGTGTCTTAATGGGAACGAAATGTCTTAAGACTAGACTTCCAGGTTCCCTCTCAACTATGCTATGCTAAGTGCGGGATACAGTGTGAAGATAAAAAGAATTTTCGAGATAAGCATGTTCATCAAACTCTTCAACTTTAACTTGTTTTTATAGATATCTATATATTTTTTTTTATTTATATAAATAAAATTATAACTGTTCTCATACTAAAACTGTCTTTCTTGTTTTCAGAATAATCCACGGCGGCCATATTATTAATGAAATCCTCATTAAAAGCAAACAATTTCTAACACTTAATATATTTTAAATTACCTTATAAAACTTTTAAAAATGCATGTATATTTGTTCCTTACTTCCAAATTTTATATGAAAAATATTATGTAGGTGTAAAGTCTAATTGTAAAAACCGTGTGTGGCTCGACAAAAACTTTACGAAGTTTGTGAACTTAGGCATATAAACCTATTGAAACTTAAAAAATGAAGTCAAGAGAGAATGTTTTTAGATAACTATAATTATAGATATATTACCAGAAAGTTGTTAGAATTTCCAAAACTAATCCTTGTATTCTCTACTATATGAAATAAAATAATGGTCAATTTTATATACAAACTGGCGCAGTCAATGACACCTAAGCCCGTATTCATAAATCCCTCTCAAGTCTGAAATCGATCTTGAAATGCCGTTTTCATTCATAGACACGTAAATTATGAGAAAAAACGGCATCTCAAGATCGATCTTAGACTTGAGAGCGGTTTCAAAACATGGGCCTTTGTATCGCTGTCTACTGTACTTTATGCTGTCGATAATTCATGAAGTTCTTGTCGGGTTATAAGTATATCGTAGAAATGAAAAATAAAAATCTATATGATAATATTTTTCTTCGTGATTGTGCTCCTAATATTAAACTTATATTATTATTCGTGAGAAATAATTAGATAAATGTCAGAAATAGTATAGAATAAAGCTTTAAATTTCATTATTTGTATATAGCGAGATTAGGAACCCAAAAACGATATTACTTCAATCACAGGGCAGCGTTGAGTTCTCCCGTGCAATGTTTCAAATATTATATATTTTAAGCACAAAAATTTTCTATTACTTTGTATTTTAAATCGTATATTGGTAAATATAATATGTATACTCATATATTATTATTATTAACAACTAATATTTTAAAAAAAATTGATATAATCTAGGAGGTAAATATAAAGTTACACATTATTTCTTTAGCACCTATTAAAGAAACACTATTTTATTTTAATAAATTACTATTAAATATTGCTGTAATTTTAGTTAAGTATGCTGAGGAAAAATAATATTAGGTCGTCATGACGAACCATCCAACTGTAAACACTGTTGTGAGTTCGATTCCCTCTCAGGGAAATGAATTGTTTTTACTTCCTCGAAGAAAACAGAACGCAGCGTTGGGTTCCGCTATCTCACTCCACGCACAGTCTCTCGAAAATAAGGTCGCAATAGGGGAGTGTTTTGTTGTAATACTGACTTGTACCTGCCTATCCTGCTATATGCGGGATACGGGGTGGCGTTAAATTTAAGAAAGATAATTATTAAACAAATATTCTCTTTTATTACTATGATATGTTTCTAAGTACAATTTTAAATTGTATTTTACGTTTAGATGTATATATAATATATATATAATGTAACTACTAGTTAAAGTTTAGTATTTTAATTAGATTTTTTTTATATAATAAAATAATAACACATGACAATTTTGATGGCGAATTTTCATATCCATCCAAATAAAGATTAAGAGTATTTTCTATAGCATGAATGAATTAGAAAAAAAGAAATATAGCGGATTTTTTTGTAATGTTTATTTTTAATTGTCGTTTGTCTCTTTGTTTTAATGGTCAGGCCAAGAAGAGATCAGTCCTGGCAAAGCGCGTTGAGATACAGCGTGAAGTTGATTTGATTAGATTTTTTTGTTTTAATATTGAAGGAAAGGGACAAATGGCTGACGTAAGGTGATGATGTGTCAAATTACATTGTAACTATGTACAAAGTAAATGTTTGTTTGCAGATGTCCTCTTAGGTGAAAAATTGCAACTGGGAATTTAAGAAAAATAGATAATTATTATTACATACTTATTTAGAAAACGTATAAAAAAATATGGATTTGGACTAGATTGGAACCTGCGCCTCTTGGGAACCGAAGTCGAAGTCGAAGTTCAAAGATTTGTTCAAATCCCGCTACATAAAATTTTTATATGTTTTCTAAATAAGTATTTTTTCCCCTAATTATGGAATCACACATAAAAAATGTTAAAAATAGTATTACATACTTATGTTTGTGGGTCATTTTAAAATTATATATTAAAACTTTTAGTCTATATTTAAGAATTCATTATTCAACGTATATAGGATTAGTTACATACATACTATTTTTTTATTTTATTTTAGAAGCAAGCAGCTATGTTCATTGTGTTTTGATAAATTGTAAGCACCAAGTCCATGGGGGTATTTTTGTCTTCTATTGTTTCTTCCTTTTTGTATTGTAGTGTAAGGTTTTTTAGCAAGTATTGCATCTTGTTATTTTTCAATGAAATAAAAAATCATGTGTATATTTCGTTTTATTTTATTCTTATAGGTTCCTTTTAAAATATTTTTTATAAATATAATATGTTCAAACGCGTATTTTACGAATTAAAAATGGTAATTTATAAAAGCTTTATTTACTACATTACCAGAATTATCATCAGCTATGAGCTCGTATATCATATAAAAACCATTTAAGAAGATAAATAGCATAAAAAGAACGCATTACAACATAAAGAATAACTTACACTGAAACCATTCAAATAAGAATGCGGGCAACGTATAAAATGAACAACCTGCAAATTCGTAGAAGAAGAGCAAGGCAAGGCGATAATTTTCGAATCTGATCTAATTGTTGATGAGTCAACCCAAACGTGGCCGCGCTCTCGTACGTCGGAACTCTCAAACTAAATTTAGATACCAGTGACAATTTATTTTCAACTATAATTCGTAGTATAACATTGTATTTTCATGAATAGAAACATCTATAACAGTTCTAATATATTGTTTTAATAATTATATTACTTAATTTGTTTGTTTGTTTGTGTATGTGTAATTATGTCGAAACGAAATATTCGTAAAAGTGCAAGTACGAGCTTTCAGGTGTATCGGCATGTGAACTCCAGCAGTAGTGAAACTTCCACTTCTTCCAGCTCTTCAGATAATTCTGATCCGCCGCTTAAGAGGTAAGTTATAATATGGGCATGAGGTATATGTAATCTTCTTTAACTCATGCTTTTGTAGAGTAAACATGACTGAGTTTGAGTTTGGACAAATAACAAAAAGTTTAATTATTTCAAAATATTTATTTTATTTATTAACCTAATATATTACATAATTTATGTAGTGTAATTAAAAAACAGTTATTAACATAAATAAAAAGATATGGTATATAAAATAATATAGATATTAAATTAATATGTTCTAGGAACTTTGAGTACTTTTTTCATTGGAGACTTTTACTCTACCACTGGTAGACTGGTGGTTGTTATTTACAATCATAAATATATAAGTAAATAATATAATATATTCTATATTTTCTAGATTTAACCGACTCCTCCGTTCGTCGGTGGCGAGGCGATGGACTTTCTTCAGACGCCAACAGCCCAGCTTACGCAGTAGAGGCAGATCAGTCTCGGATGCTGGGCTTTGTACTATAGTTGATCATGGTAGATAAATAAATTATGATTATGTTATAATTTTCATATATTATTTTACGCCGTCGTAAATTGCATCTGTAGATGTGACGTGGTGTCTCTACACACCTGTAGGTTCGAGTTTCTATCGGGGAAGCGTTTATTTTCTTTATGTCGTGTCGCCTTATTCTGGTTAGATATAGTATAGTAATATAAAAGTAAAAAAAAATGTTTTGTCCCCATTAGGACCCCCCCACTTCCGTTTCTCAGTTTCCGCGGAATTCTGGAGCCTGCGTGTTGAGTGTTGGAACTCGGTATATTTAATGCCGTTCTCGATCGAGTGACACCTCGTTACCAGAACTAGAATTCAATATTTAATTTGATCGAGTGGGAATCGAACCCACAACCTGGAGCATGTAGAGTTACACGATTTTATCCCTGCGCCACGACTGGCCTCTTATTATAAAAATACCAAAAATTCGTTTGCCTTTTATTATAAAAAAAATTGTCGGTTACTCATAAGTGGGCAACGTTAAGTAATCAATTTACAACACTAGCCAAAAGTTGATAATATAAGTATGTAATTTTGAATTCCAGTAGACAACACTATGCAAATATTGCAACTAATTTAAATGTAATATAAACTTTATCTTATTTCTGATTTTCGATATAGAAATTAGGTTATATTCTAAATAAATTAAATATTTACTGGATTTAGTATATCTAGCCATTCATTTTGTTTGTTTAGATCTGGGTTTCCTGGACATTCCCGTGGCGTCGGCGCGACGCTCGCTGCAAGTTATCGACACAACTAATATTATCGTACCTACTCTTTCCATTACGTGAGTGTTTACTATTTTAAAAGTGTTTATGTTTATATCCCACGAAGAGATCGCATGTCCACAGCATACACCTTTCTTTCATTTTTCTTCTGTAATACTTACCACCTCCACACTTTTCTCTCAGAGTGATCCAATGAGAGTATCATCGGCGGTACCCTTAGGGCACCTACTTCACTCCCATGTAGTGACATGAGTTGTTTAACTCCTTGGAAACAGCTATCCAAATACAAATTGCACAACCAAGCTGACATGGCGCATCCAGCAACACCCGATAGGATGTCAAACCAGGGCGACATGCCAGGCTGAGTGATCTCTGTAAAGAGACTTGACAGGCTGCAGGAAGGATCCGCTCATATTGTATCAGGACTATCGGGAGAGTGTCTCTCATAGGTTCACTTTTTCTAAGTCCACAATACCACAGGGAAACCAGAACAAATCCAAAACACGTCGCTCACCATATTTGAACATTTCAGACTTCATATGTAGTATGCATATTTATATGAACATCTAAATACTTGTTCCTAAACGATATTTAGGTGATGCTTTTCTAAGTAATAACATTTGTTGCTCTTTAACCAGATTGTGTTCGGAATGAAGACGTTTAAACTAACATTTCTTAAACATACTCGTATAACAAACTATAGATCTTCTTAAATCTTGATAAACTAATAAATAGGTACTGTACGTACACGTGAAATTTAACAAAAACTTGCAGTTTTAAATTAACTAAAGACAATTAATTGAAAGAAACTGATGTTTTGCATAGATAACTCTTTTAAATGTAAATATTTAAAAAATAAGTTTTTAAGGCAATTAGGTAAGGTTTTTAGGCTTCCGTAGGCAAATGGCAAAAAACTATATAAAAAGTAAGCAAATGGCAAAAATCGTTATAATTTCGTCATGTCCGTTCGTATATCACAGTCATTTAGTAAAATGATATTTACTACTGACATAAATGATTATGTCAGTAGTAACTGACTACGGGTACTGTATGGTCAAAATTTGGTAGGTAGGTATATTTTTTTTTTAGAATAGCACTCCATACCCCCATAATATGTAACTAAGGAATAAAAAAATGGAGAGAATATTATATACGTATTTCAGTCAAAAATTGATCGATTTTCGATCAAATTGAGAACCTTTTCGTTTTTGAAATCGGTTAAAAATAGCAAATACATGCAGTTGAATAAGGCATGTAGCCATTATAGTAAATGCATAAACTCACCTAGTATCTACATACATATTAAAATGCACTTAAATGCAAATATTTATGGCTATCATAAAAATGTATATTTACAATTTTCCTGATCGCCATCTCAAGTTTAAGGACGTTGAGAGGATCTTTTGATTACGAAATGCGAAGATGCGATCAATTTTTTATCAGCCTTGACCTATCTATACCCTTGATAGCGTTATCCTTGTACGCCAAGTTTCTCTTTGTTTCAATTTATTTTTTATAATATAAGAGAACGTAAGAAAAAGGCGTAATATTTATGAATGCTCCAAAAACAATTTTCCTCTGAAAGTTCCTCCTTTAATTTTAATTGAAATTGTATGTTTACTTTATTGAATGAATAATATTATAAATATGAAATTTTGTGAAGACGGACGTTTGTTTAACTATCACGCAAAAACTACCAAACAACTTATCTTTGCCCATATTGAGTCTGAATTTTATTAATTTATATCTAAAAACTAAATTTAACTAAACTTTATTTAGTATAAAACAAGTAATTTTATTTATAATATTTAAACCTTTAACTAACCATAACGTAGCTAAATCATTACCAATTGTTCCTTAAATTTTCACAACAAAAAAAACTTACTTATGTAGAAAACGTATAAAAGATTCTCGAAAATCGAAATCAAACCCGCGCCTCCTGGAAAGCGACTAGGCGCTCGGCCACAAATAATTATACGGTTTCTAAATAAATATTTTTCTTTCCTAAGTGGAATAACACTAAAAATGTTAAAAATATATACATATTTTTTATATATATATATATTTCATAATCTAGACTAGAGGCTAGGTGTCATATAAACGTAACGGCTTAGATTACATGTTTAGTGTAATTTAATATAGCGTGCGACTACAATCTATGTAAGTGTTTTACATAAATGCTTGCGTAGGAGAGAAGGAACGTCTTTGAAAGTATGTATTGTATAACCGCATACAAAACTAATATTTATGGTTGAAGTTGAAGTTCATTTTAATAATCATTATCCATGGGAAACGAAGCGTAAAGACTATTATTATACTAGCGGACGCGCGCAGCTTCGCTTGCGTATTTAGGGGTGAATTCTAATAACCCATGAAACATGTATTCGATGAAATATTTTTAAGAGCCTAAATTTCAAATTTTATAAAAATCGGTGGCGATTTAAAAATTTTTCCATACAAACTTTCAACCCCTTATTTGCACCCTTAGGGGGAGAATTCTAGAAAACGATGAAACACGTGTTCAATTAAATACTTTTAAAAATCTAAATTTCAAATTTTATAAAAATCGGTGCCGATTTAATTTTTTTTCCATACTAACTTTGAACCCCTATTTCACCCCTTTAGTGTTAAAATTTTTCAAAATCCCTTCTTAGTGGATGTCCAGATTACAAAAGTAAACATCTGTCCAAATTTCACGTTTCTACCATCACCGGTTACGGCTGTGCGTGCGTCTTACCTCAGTCAGTGAGGACAAGTCCTTTTATATATATAGATTATCGAAGGAGCTTTCTATTTCTATAAGGAAGAGAAGAAGGGTAGGCAGAGGGAACCTAGTTTTAAGACACTCCATTACACACTCCTAGTTTTAAAATACCCCATTTTCCGTCGAATTCCGGAAGTATTGGGATTTGAGTTGCGTAACTCAACGCCTAGCTTTGCTCTATGAACATTGTTACGTCATTATTCTTTAATATTTCTATATAAAATATCTATTTCAAATTCTATCCATGTAAACGCGTTGTTATAAGATAATAATAGTTTTGAATACATTATCATAGAAGCCTTAACTATACCAGAACCACACGTGAGCTCCAACCGCGCTTACTCATTAGCAAGAGATTAACTTTAACTGTCCGACTTTTATATTGAAACTAGGTTAACCAAACTCCGACCGGTTTTTTGGTTAAAATTTAATTGATGTAAAGGTCGTATAAATTATTGGGGTATTGATTAAATTATATGTATTATTATGTCTGTGTGAATTTTACCACTTCTTTATTGGTAATAATATGAATAATTAAATATTAAATAAATTAACTTTCATTACTTCTATATTATGTTTTATGCTTCACGTTGTATCCTGCATGTAGCAGGATAGGCAGAGGGAGCCTAGTGTTTAGACACTACGCTCCCTTCGCACGTCCCTCGCACTTTCCATCGAATTCTACAGGTATTGCGTATTGGTGCCAGAGAGAAGATATGAAAATATTAATAAATAATATTTTATTCTCGAGAATGGGGATGGAACCCATAACCGTCATGTTACAGTCACATGCTTATGGCTTTTTTTTTAATATCCATATCTACAAGGTTTTTATATTGTAATTAAATTATTAAATATTCTAGTATATACGAATATAACAAAATTAATAAAAGTAAGTAATAAGAAAACAAACAAAGGCGGATCTAGAGACAGTAAACAACAAGGAAATACTTTTAATAGTCCAACTTTTATATTATTTTCTTTTTATATTTGTATAGGCTTCACATATTAAAAGAGAATTGATTATATCAATTACCGAGAATGACTCGTGTATTTCAAATTTTTTTTACTCGAAGTCGAGTCAAGTCACTGTATTAAATAAATGACAATATAAAAAAACTTTTCTTTTCTTTTTTTCTCTATAATCTATACAATTTTATTATATTTCTTGTACATATATCATTGCTAAATTAATTAACATTATTTATATTTATTAATAACAATTAATATATAAAAAAATATCACAATTTTATATGAAAACCGAAATTGCCGCCACTTCCTCTGTCTTACATATGATTGCAATCAATAGTATGCGCAATGCACCATCGCGCATGTTTCTATAGAATTGTACATTTTCAACCACTTTGAACCCTACACCTCTATTCTAGAGATGGTTCTAGTATAACTCTAGTTGTAATCCCAGATGACAGCTCTACTATGTTAGGGCTCGGTACTGTTTGTGCGGTGATAGAAATAAAAAGAAAATAACATATATTTTAACATAAATTGCTCAAATACTCAATGCTCTAAGTTCTATTTGCTCTAAAAGCTCAGTGTGTGACAATGTTTATACAAATTACTTACATCGTTGTAATCAGACAAGTGCTACCTCATTTCTTTAAAAAGTGATTATTTTTTTGTTTCTTTTCTATATATTATGTTTATCTTATTTTGTATGTATGTATTGTCTTTATATATATGTAAATAATTATTTTATTTAAGTGTGGTTTACATGGTTAAATGGTTTCAGGAACGTGCTTTGTTAATTTTTCACTGTCATCCATAATCACTTGTTGGCCTCTCGTTTAGTTGTTTCAACGCTAGTCTTTGTATATTTGCAACTAATAAATACTGGTATTTAAGAACCTGAGTCCTGTTGCAAAATATCTAGTTTTTACTGGTACTATTTACTAATGACCGATGGATAAGTTTTTCTTTCAACAAAACAATAAATAAGATTAAAATCATCAGTACAATTAAGATTAGGAGCCAAAAAATAATATAAATATTTTTTTAATTAAGACTTCGACTTCGACTTCGACGCCGGCTTTGTTAAAGTATTTGTCATGTTTTTTTCTATTTTTCTTATATTAAAGTTAGCGTTTATTATCTAAAATGTTTTAGATTTGATTTCTTCTATTTAAATTAATAAATATTTCTCCTTTACCACAGTTAAAATGAAATTTAACTCCCGACGTAACGACGACGTAAAAGTTAAAATTTCTCTTATAGCTTTGGTGTGTCAATAAAATAAATGTAATATTAGACAATCTGTATATTAGACAATCTTAAAAATTATACTTAATAATAAAAAAATATTTTTTCTTAATATCTCGCTTACTGAAATTTTCACTTTACTATTATATTATATATTATGTATTCGCGATTAAAACAATTAAAACATTTTATCGTTCAATAAAAAAATAGGTCAATGTTAAAATAAATAACGTACAAACACTTTCTTTAGGTGCAGTGATAAGATTAAAACGGGTGCTATCTTCTAATAATCCAATGAAATTGTATGTCATCTTAATATTGTAAAGCTAAGTATTTTCTCCTCTGCCCCTTAGACTACAATTGCGGCATACATTTTACCACTTACTACCAAACAGGGAGCACCTCGGCCTATAATATAAATTGTTATTTTCCTTTATATAATCAAAAATTTACTTTTCATAATAATAATAATTAGTGCCAAATTTTTATTTAGTGCTATAGTGACGGATTCATGTAGTGTCGTTTTATTGCGATGAACTAAACACTAACACTAATAAAATATAATTGTGATAAAAAGTGTATATAAAATATCAAGTCATTAGTCGCTTGAAGAGAATTTTCCGGTGAGTCGTGTTTCATGTTTACAATTTTATATTATAACTTTTATTTACTGTAATAATATAATTTCAATCATTAAAATTTAAAATCCATCATTTAGTGTATTTAAAAAACATTATAATATATAGAAAAATAATCCAAATTTAATCATATAGTTTACCTATATTTAGTTTGATTGTTTTTACATTAAAAATGTCCATTATTAGTTAAATAACATTTAAATAAAAGGCTTACGACCAGCTTTGTGCCTTTTCTAGGTGTTCGGCATGGCGTGTGTCGAGTTAGCTCTCCTAGGTCCCAACAATTAGTTCCTGCTTGCGGCTTTTGAAAGCTTATAATGCCAAGGTATAAATGCATGTGCACGTTCATTAAATTTACATGTGTTTTTGTTTTTACATTTTATCACTTTAAAAAAAATACGCGGCGTTGAGTTCCGCTGCTCAATAACAATGGCTATAGAATTCGGCGGAAAGTGAAGCGTAGTATCTTAACGTCAGGCTCTCTCTGCCTAGCATGAAGCTAAAAAAACTTTTTCCCACCTCTACGTAATATTCTTCTAGGATACCTAATAGTAATAGTAATTTCTAAGTATTTCTAAATTATTTATCTTCAACATCTTTTACGTAAGTTAAGTCCTTTATGTTTCCGCTTATAACTTCAAATTCGTACTCGATAAAGCAAAATAATTAAATAATTAGATTAAGAATTTTTTGTATATTTTTGTAATGTACTTTTTTATGCATATAACAATTATTTATCAAATATTTTTTTTAAAGGAGAGTATTGATTTGATTGTGCTCTAGTTTCTTCTAGTATCTCTTCGTAGGTCTTAGATAGATCCTTCAAAAGAAAAATTATTATATGTATTAAAAATATATTGGACAAATAACTGAGTTAATAATTTAAAGTGTTTGTTGTTCACTTAAGAGTTCATTGCCTTGATTCCTTGTCTTCTCAAGAACGCCCTATCGAGTGTTACTGTCGACTTTATGTATACTTGAATTTGCTGTAGAAGCAGTAAACATTCCTAAACTGATATATTACCAAATTTGATAACAATTCAAACATTTTAAAAATGTAAATATCTAAAATTTAATTAGATTGCTTTGAAAAATTATGTAAGTCAATGTAATTATTTATTCAAAAACTATTAATATAAGATGTAACGGTAAATAACATTAGTTATCGTTATTTTTAGGATATTTTTATTATTACAGCTTTTTGTACCATATATATTTTAGAGTAGACCAATCATTAATAATACGTTAATTAATTTTCAAACTTCGTAGACAGTATAGAAGAAAAATTTTAAATTGTCATTTTTTTTCTTATTATATTATTCTACTCTTAATAAATTCATGAATCACAAATATATTAAAGATATATAAAAAATTACATATTAAGCACATTTATTCACGTTATCCGGTTGAATCACATTTACCTATTCGAAATTCAAAATGCTTTTTTTACACGTGTGCCACTATGCACTTTTTTTTAGGTTTTTTTGACTGTAATATAATTTGTGCTAGAAGAAATATATTTTGGATGCCCATTAATAATTATAAAATAAATAAATCAGCTTCACGCTGTATCCCGCACACAGCAGTGTAGGCAGAGGGAACCTAGTGTTAAAACACTCCGTTCTCCACTTTTAGCCGAATTTTTCGAGGCATTGCATGTTGTGTTGCGAAACTCAAAATTAACATGTTAAATAATAATGCATTCTCTCGAGTGGAGATCGAACCCACAACCGTCACGTTACAGTAACACCCTTATGCCATGACGGTCTCAATGAATTATATCTGTAGGTACTTTAACTATATAAACTTAATAACATTTCATCACTTACATAATAAAACGCTTTTGCTTGGCTCTTATAATAACTATATTACGCTATTAAATTAAATAAATAAAAAAATAATGTGATTTCTATATATATTTTAAACATATGGTTATATCGACCAGGTCGGCGGGCGGCTCCAGCAGCGCCGCGCTCGAGGAGGCGAGCGACGGCAGCGACGCCGAGCGCTCGCGCCGACACCTGCGCGTGCCCACTCCCACATACTTGGGGCAGTAAGTTTTATATTTTTTGTTATAGTATTATTTCATATATATACATATATATTAAATTCTACTATGCTGTATTCCGCACATAGCAGCGTAGGCAGAGGGAACCTGGGAACCTAGTGTTAAGATACTCCGTTCGCAATTACTCTGTTACTGTGATAGCGAGGGAATTAAAATACTTATTCAATATATCATTTCCTGGAGTGGAAATCGAACCTACAACTAGTCGCGTACTACGCCTGACCTCTATACACAAACTTCTTCCGTTACTAATTATGCGGTTGACTGACAATGCATATCGAAACCATAAAACGTTGAGAACGCCAAACTTATATATATTTTCATTGGGAACCTAACACTAAATGAGGACTTCGAGAAATTTCTACGGCAAAAGGAAAAATGGAATTTATTGTATAGAATTGCCATTCCAATGCAATAAACATTTAAAAGCATTAAACTCGAGATAAAGAATGGTAATTAAACTTATTTAAAATTATATTTTAATAAAGAAATAGATGGAAAATATTATTAAATTTAACTATTGTATTCTTTTTTTCTTTAATATGACAAAATACATCTAAACAAAAGTTTAATTTATTCATACCTACAAAAATGGTAGGCCAAAAGTCACATTTTAAAGTACAAGGTAACCGAATTATAATAAAAACAGATTTGAATAACTCGTATGGCAGTTGACTGTCTATAATATTTGTTTGTTTTAAAAGATTTAGCATTTAACTTATAAAGCAATGAAGAAAAATATTTGAAAATTAATAGTTAGCTATAATTACCTATCATTTATGGAAAAATAAAATATATATACGAGTTAGTGTTGTTAAAAATAACAGCTATAGATGGTAATAATATAAAATAAATGATGGTAATATAAAATAAATAAATAATAAACAATATTAATTTATTTATTTTTCTCTCTCTCTCTCTCTTTATCTCTCTCTCTCTTTTACGCAAAGCCGTCGTAGCGTATTAGGTCAATGTCTGCCTGTGAGCGCGATGGTTGTCGATTCGAAATCCATTTGTGATAACGAATTATTTTAATTTTACTGCCTGCCTTGTCTTATACGAGAAGCGGCGTTTAGTTCTGCAATGAAATCAAGTTTGGACTAGATGTGTAAAACTGAGTCTCGAATTTGAAACGTTAAGCTGCAAAAATATTCCATTAAAAAATATTTGGCAGGGAAAACTCACTGCAGTTAATATAATATTTTAATAGATATTGGAACAAACAGAAACGTTAGGTAGAAGCTATTGTAAATATTATATTGTATTATATTATACAATTATGATATAATAACTTGCATAATACTCTACGACCTTTACAGTTTGCGCCCACAATATGTTATAATCTATTCTTGAGAAAGGTCGCCTTGTAGAAAAAAAGTTATAATAACATAAGCACCTAGACAAGGTGCTCAAGTTGGATTTAACTTGGGAATAGCAAAAAAGATAACTTGAAACACATCTACGTATTTTATTATTATATTTAAATATTTTAATAATCGAGAAAATGGGTACGATAAAGTTGTAAAATTACAGATAATTATTGGCTGTATCCCGCACACAGCAGGGTAGGGCAGAGAGAATCTAGGGTTATAACACTCTGTTCTCGTTTTTCCGTCCGCCATATTCTAGAGGCATTGTGTGTTGAGTGGTGGAAATCAACGCCGCGATTTGTCTTGACCCCAAAACAAAAATGAAAATATAAATTTAAATAAATATTTTATTTTCTCCAGTGGGGATCGAATCCACAACCAGTCGCTTTAATAGCCACATACTTGTGCCTTTACGCCACGACTCTCCTCTTTTATTTTCAAAATTGTAGGTATTTTTAAATAAAGTAAATTCTGTTTTGTTATACAATAAAGTATTAAATAAATGATTCCATATTGATTTATGTATAAAAGTATTTGTAAGGCTTCTCGCCTACAAGTGTCAGGGTGATTTAGACATGGAACGTGACATGCCTCTAGCGAGTAGCGACTGGGTGGAACTTCATTGGATTTATTATAATGAAAACTTGAAATATATGTATTTAAATTAAGGCTATATGATATGATAAGTATAGTTTGAGGCCAGTCCAGGTTCTATCCCCACATGAGGAAATTAAATATTATTAATAACCGGGGGGTCCTCATGCTTTCTAAGAGTTTTGTTTTTTATCGTTACAGTAAAACAAATAGGGGGCAAACCCAGCTTCTTTAATTTTTTTACTTAATAACCTACCTAGCAAAAGCAAACATTACTTGCACTTAATAAGAGAAATTCTCTCAAGAATTCTACTCTCAATTAATAATGTATACAATGTACTCGGAAGCTTTCGAAAACGCTGCATCGCCTTGCGGATGACAAGTTGGCTCGCACCGCGCCTGCAGTGCTCCGGTAGCCACTCCAAACCCATCTAAAATAATAAATGGTCTACCTTGAACTTGGAAATTGAAATAAAATATGTTTTTATAATAGGCAGGCAGAGGGAGCATAGCTTAGGCAGGTTAGACGTGAAGCTGAAAAATCCAAATATCTTTGTTAAATTCTCCTATGAGAATAGAGGAGAAGGGAGAGGGAATCTAGGAAGCCTAGTGTTAAGACACTCCGCATTCGCTCCCCTCTTTTTGCCGAGTTCTGGGGGCACAATAAATAGTTTTGGAATGTATATTAACGTTATCTGGATTTCCTTCTCAGTTTCCTTGATATAAGAAAAAGACAACAATATCTTATATTTAATTGTATCTATTTATAAAGAATACATAAATTATATTAAAAAATTCTGTACATATTGTTCAAAAACTTGTTTTCGTTCTCATTGAAATACGACTTTAACAGTTAGTTAACTAAATGCTTATTTGCTTAGTACCTAAGATATCTTTTTAGTAAATACGAGAGAAATATGATAAGGCCTCTTAGTAGAATCAGTTTTATTAGTGTTTTGTACGCGGTTGCTTAATAATTAAAATGATTACATTTTTCACGAGGTGATGTGTTCTGAACCAATGTCGAGTGTTAATTGGTATTCTATAGTAAATGTCGCGGTGGTCGCCTCCAAATGGAAGTCACAGATGGAGAATGATAGAGAAAAATCAGATGTGATAGAGTCGGTAACGCAGAATAGAGTTAGGTGGGCATTGAGAAGGGACAGCTTGCCCTTGACCAATATAAGGCAAGCCTGGCTTAAGAGCAGGCGGAGTTTATGCCAGGATGCTGCATTGTGGAGGAGAAGGTAAATATTTGTCGTTTCTTAGTTTTAGTGATATTATAAAATATTTAATGATTTAAAATTAACTTATCTAAAATTCCTTTAAGAGCTAGGTAAGTTCCTCAGCTTTATGGTAGGCGGAGGGAACCTAACGCTAAGACACTCCGTTCCCGGGAAGTGTTCTGCCGAATTTCCCATGCATTCTGCGTTGAGTGGCGGAGCTTAACACCGCGTTTTGCCTTGTTACCCGAGCGAAGAAATTAGAATATTAATAAGTAACTTATTTCTCCGAGTGGGAATCGAATCCTCTATCGTTGCGTTTACCGACAAGATTTGTGTCACAACGGCCTGAAGTTTTGCTGTTTCAAAATGTACTACATACACCGCGCCATATTCCTCGTATTAACGAGAAATTTCCCATTAAATTTACTTACCGTATTTCCTAACATATTACGCTATAATAATATCGATTTTCGATATCCTCATGGCGCAGAGGCACAAGGGTATGCCTGTAACACGACAGTTGTGGGTTCTATCTCCACTTGAAGAAATGAATTTATTAATATTCATTTTTTCACGCTGGCACCAAGGCAAAAACTCAAAAATCCGCCACTCAACACGCAATGCCTTAAAAAAATCGGCGTACAGTGGGGTGTATTAACACTAGGTTCCCTCTGCCTACCTACCTACAATGGTCTAACCACCGAGGACGCAAAAGACCGTGCGAAGTGGAGTAGGTTGAGTAGGAGGGCAGACCCTGGCAATAGCCGGGATTAATGCCAGGAGGAAGACTTCCCTCTGCCTACCCTGCTGTGTGCGGGGTACAGCGTGAAGCTGATAAAATATATCGATTTTCATCCAGTCACAGCGTGGGTGGACATCACTATCAAACACTGTACCCGTAGGCGTCTCTACATCGCGATTGTTATTCTATAGAAGCATTTTCACGGCTGAAATATGCTACTTGTTTGTGCTATGTTAGGTGTTTTTATTTATATAATGCGACCTTGAAAGTACACAATGCTGTAACAATTCTATGGATTTACTTCGGTAAATGCCATAAAAAATGGGAATTTTTAGGCAAGATTTGTTGCTAGTGATACATCTTGAAATTAATACACCTTACATAACATGCCAATAGAATACGAATGTAAATTATAACGATTAGAAAGGGACGAACGAGATAATGATGTCTTTGACATTAGCTGGGTAGGCAGAGGGAATTTGGGAACCTAGTATTAGGTTACTCGGCACTCCGTTTCCTATTTTTTGAGGCATTGCGGTTTAAGGGGCGGAACACAACCCCGCGCTTTACCTCGACACAAGACAGAAGAAATTACAATATTAAATATTTCATTTCTTCGAATGGGTATCGACCATACAACCTGGTATGTTTTTAGTCACACGAATCAAAAAATTTTTGAAAGTTAATTATTATTAATTCTTCATTTTACAAGCTACCTACTGAGATTTTCTCTCTTTTGCCTTATAGTCAAATACTTTTTTATCTTAGACATGGTCCAGTAATGTCTACGTTGTTTCATTGAAGGTGATTTAAGGTTCCTCGATTGCATCTTGTCTCGCAGACTTGTATTTTAAAACATTATCTTAAGTCAATTTAAAACCTAACTAATTTATCATTGCAGTAGACAGTGATATGTGTTGACAAAAATCCGAAAACCCACCAGAAACATTGATAAGAAGATTAAAGAGCTATAAAACTAATATGATAACATACTGTAAAACATAAGAAAAACGCATTTGGGTGTTTTAATAGACTGTAAAATCGGAAAAACTGAAATTATCTTTTTAAATGTTTCATAGTTTTTAAGTAAATCGTTATTTCATCAAATGCTTAATTTATCTAAGCTTGACAATAATTGATGAAACTTGTTATCTTTATGTAGAGCAAAATTAATTTAATTATGCTTCACACTATATCCCATATATTAGGTTAGGCAGAGGGAACCTAGAGTTAATACACTCCATTTCCCACTTTCCGCCGATTTTTTCAGGCAGGTGTTGAGTGGCGGAAATCAACGCCGGGCTTTTGTCTTAGTGCCAGAGCGAAGGAAAAGAAAATATAAAAAAATAATAATTCGTTCCCCCACATGGAGATCGAATCCACAACCGTCGCGTTACAGTCACATCTTTGTGCCCCTGTACCACGACGCCTATAACTATACTTGGATCATTATCAGATGACCTGACAACTGACAGCATAAGGCTAATTGCCTATGAATTTATTCAGGCCCACGTAAACTGTAGCTGGTTGGATTTACTATGTCAGCTATTTGGTCCAATTCGATCATCCATGAATGAGAAACGTATTCAGTGGACCGTCGTACCATCGCTCCAGCTGCTATAAATGGAGGCATGAAAATGAAACAAAACACTTCTTTGATAAGACGTTAGACGACCTACTTTCGGAAATGGGGTTTCATTTCCTTAAAATTGTTTACGTCAGAAATACTTTGGTGTACTAGATCTAGTTCTAGATGTTTTTGTATTCGAATTTTTTATTTTTCTTTCGGTAAAAATGGAAGACATTTTTAGAGAGAAATTACGAATATTAATATCTTATATATAGAAAAACATCTTTGATATGCCTACATATATACTTAACAACAAAAAATATACATGAAACTAGATAAAGATGTAATAGATTTAAAACATATTTTTTTAAAATCTCTTGACTCTTCTATTTTCTGAATTCAAAGATCGAAATTGCCAAATCCCACATTTTAAAAAAAATGTACCTTTAACCTCATGTTATAAATTTAAATTATATCATTTTCTTTCTTATTATATCATAATTGCGAAAATTTTAAACTACGATGTCAATTCTCTTCATACAACCTTAGAAGTTTGAAGGAAGCCAAGAATAACTTAACTCGAAGCAAGTTATAAAATACATTTCACGTCCTACGCGTACATTTTCATGTAACTGTAAGGTTACATCAGCCAATGTTATTTCCAGACGACACCCACTAACCTGAAAAGGAAATAACTCTGTTTTTGATCTTGTTACTGATATACTCGTATGTAGGTACAAAAGTGTGTTAAGGATATATTATTTATTATTTATATTGCTTTTCTAATATTAAAATGTGACATTAGTTGGCATGTATAGCCTACTTACCTACATTCATTAAAGGATTTTACTATTATTTATTAATAATAATAATCAGCTTCACGGTGTATTCCACGGCAGAGGAAACCTAGTGTTAAAACATTCCGTTCCACACTTTCCGCCGAATTCTGGGGACATTGCGTGTTGAGTGGCATAACTTTGCCTCGACACCAGAGCGAAGACATGGAAATATAAACGTAAATAAATATTTACTTTATTGGAAAAGACACACTTCAAGGATAGTTTGATCAAATTTTGGTTAGGTTCTGATTATGGGAACCTGTCAAAATTGAAGAAGTCAGTCACCTAACAACCCTGAGTGTTGACTGTTGGTTCTAGGATTAGAGAAGGATTACGAGTAGAGAAGGGTTAGGACTAGAGAAGGACTAGGACTAGGTCTAGGACTAGAGCGTATACTGTGTCTAATTGTCTATTATAATATTAGAAGACTGTCGTAACGTAAGCACACAAGCGGTAATTTATGTTTACTAAAATAAATATTTGTTATCACCGAAGTATAAGAACGTCATGTGACTTTCATTCATTAACCTTGATCAAAGTGCGCTTTTTTACTAACCGGAGAAAAGAAAAAAATGTAGTAGGTAGCTGTTGACAGAATATGGCCCCAAATTGGCAACTACAAAAACAAACTGTAGACTGTAGATATTTCAAAGAATTATGATATTTTATTACTAATAGAGAGATACTAGAACGTCCTGGCTCACGAATTTATTAAGTTCAAATTCAGATTGAGAAAATATTTCATGTTATAATATAGATTTATCAAAAGTGGGTAATTGTAGGTACTTTACTCGTCATGTAGAGTAAAAAAAATATTACTTTCCTTCATATGGAATATTTTCTACTATTTCTCGTTTCTATAACATTTAACATTACCTGGAATGTTGATATGAAGCAGTAAAATTTGAAATTTCACAACTGCTGGTGCTTTAGAGTCCATAAATTCTCTAATCATAGTACAGATCTAGGTTCCATCTATCTTCCTTGTACGATAAGAGAAATACATGAGAATATAAAAATTAATATACTTGTTAACTATAAAAAGTACAGAGATCTTGATATTTGTATATAATAATATAAAATAAAAAAAAGGGGCTGTTGTGGCGCAGTGGCACAAGGGTGTGACTGTAACGTGACGGTTGTGGGTTCGATCCCCGCTCGAGGAAGTGAAATATTTATTTACGTTTATATTTCCATTTCTTCGCTCTGGTGTCGAGGTAAAGCGCGGCGTTGAGTTCTGCCACTCAACACGCAATGTCTCCACAATTCGAAAGTGGAGAACGGAAGGTTTTAACACTAGTTTCCCTAGGGCTGATAATATTTGTATATATTTGTATATAATTGTATTAAAAGTTACAACAGTGTCACAGTGTTGATAGTTTTTGACTACGGGCTTCTTGCCAAAAATCTGATATGTCCGAGACGGACACGCCTTCACTTGCGTTGTGTCGCCATAGTTTGCGTCATTCGCTTATATTTTTACGTATTTGTAGTAAACAAGCGATGGTAGAAGTGAATGAGCTGGTTGTTATCGTACATTCCTTATTTTATATCTTTTATACGTTTGTCATTTCATCGAGACTTACTCCTCTATACAATTCGGCTTCGGCTATCATAATGAAATCTCGAATAGGAAGCAAGAAATAATAGTGTTATTTGTGTTGTTAGGATGTGTATGTATATTATATTTGAATATATTTAGAAATACTTACATGCCTCGTGGAATACGTTCAAAGTTCTAAATAGATTTTCATTATTTTCTTAATCTATAAAAAAATTAAGGATATTAAAAAAAGAAAATGTTTGCTTAGTGCAAAATGATTCTTCGCAATTAGATTGAATTGCGATTTGTTAGTAAATTCATATTATGTATAGTACGCTCAACAAGTTGTGGCCGTCCTAATTCCTAAAGTTCGATTTTCTTTTATTTTTGGTTAATTTTTGCACAATGTTTTCTACGTAAAGAACATAATCAAAGGGCTACGTAAAGAACATAATCAAAGCTATAAAAAATCGTAAAAATTAAATCTGCGCAGCCTTCTAAATCCAACTTTAAAGTGGCCACGACTTGTTGAGCGTACTGTATGTAGGTGAATATAACTCGACAGCACATTTCTGAATGCAATAAAAATATATGACTCAACTAACAACATAAACAAATAAGAATTTTTTTATTGCATTGCTTGTATAAGATGCTCTGGATGCTGTAAACTCTTCTGAATTTCTTCATCATCGTTGTTTTCTAAAAGATCAAGAAGTTTCAGTAAAAATAACCACTGAGTCACTCATTGTTCACAATGTTTCAGTCATTTTATTGTCATTCTAAACATTTTACTTCATTTTGTCACGCTTGTATCGAGCTAAATTTTCTTTAAGCGCATTTACGTATAGAATAAATTATTATTATTAACTATTTGCCAATTGCTTGAAATTCGATACTTGTGAAATATACACTATAACATATTAATTGAATTAGCTTTAATAAAATAAAAAAAATCTACATATATTACCTACAAGTAATTTTGATCCTTCCCAATTCAAAATATTATTTTTATATATTTTAAATTTGTTATCGAAAACTTGTTGTTGTTAATATCTAAAACTTGCACAAAAACCAGGACGGACATAGTGTACCTAGTCCAATATAAAACACTCTGTTCCCCACTTTCCACTAAATTCTTGAGGCATTGCGTATTGAAAGACTGAACTCAGCGCCGCGCACTGTCTACTTACCAGAGCGAAGAATCACACATATTAAATATTTCATTTCCTCAAGTGGGAATCGAACCCGCAACCTGTCGCGTTTACAGTCCCACGCTTGTGCCCCTGCGCTACGACGGCCTTAATCTCATAATATGTTCTATTAAGTTCTTATAACGCTAAGAATAGCCGGTATATTTACCTATTTAATACGTACGTTGGTGTTGACATCTCCAACAGATTTCTTGGAAAGCGTTTCTTTGATGTATGACCTTTTATAAGGAAGAAAATTCCTTTAAGTTCTTATAAACGTTTGTTTAGCTTTCAAGAAGTTGTTTATAGCGCTATAAACGTAGATTAAACATAACACCTACGTATGGAACTTATTGGAAATATTTAATTTTATCTAAATGAATGGGGAATTGAGTGTTTTAGAAAATATTTACTGCTATTTTTTACGGATATCAATTTTATTTTTAAATACTTCATTGATTATTTTAAATAATTAAACCATAGTAATATACATATACAACTTTTAGTATAGTTTTTTCTTCTAAATGTCAATTTTTAAGTATTACTTAGGCAATATTTATTGAATACATTTAGATAAAATAAATAAATATAATATGTGTAAATTATGAGGTCCTTTTGTACAAGTATATGTATAAGCACTCTGAGGATTTAACTGCCTTACAGGGTAAACCAAGTTTTAAAATTAATATAAACATAAGTACTTATATAGTGTACACTTCATATTACAAAAAATAGTGACTGTTTAGCAACCGTTAAATAAAAACCTATGAACCCATTTAAAAATCAATACTGAACTACAGTTATGATGGGAGAACCCTTGCTTGGTTCCCGGTAACCTTGGAGATCCCACTATTTAAAGGATTCCCTGTATTATTGATTTATTTAGTCACGCGATGCACAACACAAAAAAACAACATCACTCACAAAAAAAAACAATATTGAAGCGGATATGTAAATTTTGAAAAATATATTTAATAGTAATAGTTAATGCATCATCATGTGTGGCTTTATTAATAATTTGAACACGTGCGAATAACATTTCCTTTCACTGCGTTTAGCCGCGACCGCCAGTCTATGCTTGGCCCAATAAGAAAAGGGCGGGGGCACGCTGGCGGCCGTCATCGCGCGACTCGCGAGTCCACCTCAGTATCCGTTAACAGCTGTGTGTCGTACAGCGTTTCCGAACGCCACGCGTTAATTAACAAATATGTCATACGTCAAAAAATTGGCGGCCTAAATAAAATTGTATTATCTATATTATAGTCTGGCAAATATGTTATTGATAATGGGAAGCACGCGCGGCAAATTGCGCAGAAAGCGTATTTTGATGTCTGCACATAGACACTCGCTCACGCCGGACCGATTCCCCGTAAGGGCTCGCGGGGAATCGTTGCGGGGTGTGACCGGGCTACGGTACAGTCGAGTGCAACGCTATCAGTTCATTACTATGAAATATGAATATAATATCATATGATAGCATCATATATACGGAATGGCGTAGTAGAGCATATTTAACTAGTAATATTATAAAAATTAGTAAAAAACATTAAAGCAACATGCAAAATGAAGATATGGTAAATTGAAAAATTAAATAAAAAACTGAATTAAATTATTATAATGAGGCCACATACAAATCTTCTCAATCCAAATTCAATAAAAAAAGTAAAATTTAAAAAGTCTATTTAATATATAAAACAAGCAAACAAATACAAGATTTTGGCGTTAGGCAACATGCAAAATCAACTTATGGGTAAATAATTTTTTTTTTAAATAATGGAAATAGAGGTCTTAACAAATAAATTATGTTAATAAATTATATCTCCAAATTAAATCAAAATTTTATTACCGTTTTATTTAAAACGTTAATTAATGCATGCAAGAAAGTAAAAAATAAAAATTGACAAATAATAAAGCAAATAATCAAAACGGAAAAAGGCATTTTTGTTTACAATTAATTATATTCTTGTTTGAACAATATAGTGTGAGCTCGATTGTACCTTTAAAGATGTGTGGGTGCGAATTTCCTGTAAGGACGTAGCGCTCACACTGAGGCAAATGGCAAACTATGGCAAAGGGATACCGCACTCTCATTTTTTGTACCTCAAAATTTATTGAAATAATTTACCCAATATTATTTTCTTTTATATAATCTTTAAAAAGTTTAAATATTGCCAGATATTTCTTTATTCATATTGCATAGTTTATAAGCTTGTATTATGCACACTGAATGTTTATGTTGTACATAAGTGTGTATATAGTATATACACATATACGTAAATATCATGTGCCATTAGTTATATAAGCAGAAGCTTAGAATTGATTAA
>HE670672.1:41081-70896 GCA_000313835.2 Heliconius melpomene melpomene | reverse complement strand
AAAAAAAAAACAAATAATTGAAGCGGATATGTAAATTTTGAAAAATATATTTAATAGTAATAGTTAATGCATCATCATGTGTGGCTTTATTAATAATTTGAACACGTGCGAATAACATTTCCTTTCACTGCGTTTAGCCGCGACCGCCAGTCTATGCTTGGCCCAATAAGAAAAGGGCGGGGGCACGCTGGCGGCCGTCATCGCGCGACTCGCGAGTCCACCTCAGTATCCGTTAACAGCTGTGTGTCGTACAGCGTTTCCGAACGCCACGCGTTAATTAACAAATATGTCATACGTCAAAAAATTGGCGGCCTAAATAAAATTGTATTATCTATATTACATTTAAAATACAATAAATAAATATTTTCTATTTTGAATTTGTAAAAACTGTTTTTTTAGTACTAATTTTGAAAAAGTGACATACAAGCGATAATTACATTAATTGTGGTTATTTCGAAAGTGTTAATTGGACAAATTTGTTGGGATGTTTGTCGTTTATCATCGACTTGAATTTGAAAGTGATATAAAAGTTTAAAGTGACAAAACTGGAATGACCTTCTAAATGAAGGAATCATATTATCCTGACGACATTATGCTCTGTTTCGTTGCAAGGTTTTGGTGATCGTGAAAACGGATTCAAGAGTATTGAAGGAGGCGAGTGTGATGTGAATAAGAATTTGAAAAAGAAACAGCAAAAACGTAAACGGGTGCCGATTATAAAAGATTCAAACACAGATCACAATCTTACCGCGCACAGCGACGTCGAACTAAGACGAGATACAAGTCTACAAGAATCCTCATTCTTACAGAATTTGCCAGAAGTAAAAAGAAGCTTCAGCGACAGATTTTCAGTCATCACTGATGGAAGCGGGCGCAAGGCTCCTAAAGGTCTTTTGACCATTAGAAAGACTTGGTTAATTTTTTTAAATTAATATTATTATTATAATAATTTTGTGTATATATTTTTAATTAAATGTAGGAAATTTAGTAATATTTAGTGGTAACAAAAATACAACGAAATATTTTTTATTTAATAGTTTTATCTTATTATTTTTTCATCAAGGTCTATAGAGGATAACTCTAATACTATTTTCCTCATGAGGTTAAATAAACTTATATTATTAGTATCCATTTTTAATTCTATTGCTTAATAATTTCCAAATATCCATAACATTATTTGATGTGTGCATATTATCATTTAACAAAAACAAATGCATTTAATTAGTGATTCATATTCATTAAAATCAATTTGAAATTCAAAAATTTCTCTTTCCTGAAACAAAACCCGTTTTATTTATGCTTTATCAAACATAATTTACATTAATTATAAATGTGACACTTGGGCAAATTCTTGGTGGGATCCTCTAGTCTGGTAATAGACAAAACACAGTGTCAAATTGCAACTCAACACACAATATATTAAAAGTGGGTAGTTCACGGAAGACAGAGTGCTTTAACATTAGGTTCTCTTTGTTTATAATGCTATATGGGATATGGAATAAAAAAAAAAGAAAACAAAAATAAAAGAAATAAATTAAGTCATTTTTAATATGAATTGAGTTATACTGTTCTTGCTAAAGATAGAATAAAAGATTTGTAACAGGTGTAATCAATTGGCAATCTTGTCATATATCACATGATAAGGCAGCCTGATATGATTATCAGAATGCTCAATAACAAATATCTTGAACTAAGTTTAAATATATTCAAGAGGTACATATTTTTTCTTTCTTTCATACATTTCTTAAATAGAAATTATAAATATTTAATAGAATAAAATATATAAAATTATATCAATATAAATATAATTAATATTAAACAATGTTGAGGCTATTGTCCATTTGGAGGGATGAATTATTTTCATTTCTTTGTATTGGTAAACAATGTGTGGTGCTGAGTTTCTTAATAAGTTGGTAGAAAATTTATTAATTATTTGGTAGAAAATATACAAAACATTTGAGTTACTATATAATTTTTTTATTTTCATTTAAATTTACCATAATCATACAGATATATCTAATCTATTGTTGTGGTTATACAGTAAAGGTCATATTATTCATAGCAAGACATGAATAAGGCATAGAAAATAACAAAAAAAAGTTAGCACTATTTTACAGTATAACATATAAAATAATTAATATTTATTAGTTAATATTTTAACATTATAATTAACATTTTTTGTTATAAAATACCAAAGTCTAATTCATATTCAACCTCACTTTGTTCTTGTATGCTTAAAAATAAAATCTACCAAATAATATTTTTATATTTACATAATTTTAAAATTCTAAAATTGGAGTTTGTTTTTATATGCATAATAATTGCAATAACAATATAAAATCTACATGTTGCTTTATAATCTACTTTTGTATCTAAGAATCATGTTACACTAAATGCTTGCAATGTTTCTTGTGTCGCAAGCTTTATGATAGATTCCTACGTATGCTACTGACCTAGTTTACGTTTAACCAAGCTACTGAAATAACTGTAATGTTGTTAAGGCCAGGATATTTTTGTCCTACTTATATTATAAATTATGTAAATATTATTTGGTTTCTTTTTAATTCCCAAATATAGTATTGTAGTCAAAGGGAACCTAGTGCTAAAACATTCCTGTCCTTATTTTTTCACATAATTCGTGAGTTCTTTATGCAGCAAAAAAATATTATATCAAATATTATTTTGAAATCACTAATTAAAGTCTTGGAGAAAGATATTGTGTGAACAAAATCGCACAATTTTTATTTTGATTATTTTTTATACATTTCGGAAAATTATCAAAACCTATATTAATAATAATATTTGATGTTATAACAGGTTTAGCTAGTTTAGTTTAGAATTAGATGACTCAGTGACAGTTTCATCATGTGATAAGATAAAATAAACGTTGCTAGAGTTCAATATTATCCTTTAATAAAATAAATAGATTTACATCTTAAATGTATAATTATGAAACATACTAAATATACGCAAATAATATGGTTAAAGAGTTTAATTTAAAATCTGTTATATTGTTAATACCAAAGATCTTATCATATATCTTAAATTCACATTAATCAATTATTTATTAACACAATTTAAATAAAAAAATATATGATCACACCCCTAAGAATTATATAGTGAAAAAAATACACATTTTTTATATGTGGCCAGTCCTGGTGCAGGGCACAAGCATGAGACTATTTTTTTTTTAAAATGCTTATATCTTTTTACGCCATTAGTATAGGACAAACAATTAAAATGTTATGTCGTAATTCTTTATAGTTTGTTATGTAATCGTTTCTTATTACGAACCAAGAACTAGTTTGTTCGTCCTTGAGTGCATACTTATGGAAATCGTTTCTTATATTGATATCATAATTTCTCATTATTATTTATTACTACTATAATATATATAAAATGTTTACAATTTTCTATTATATCTATATTCAGATTATTATTTTATACATCCTACTACAAAGAAACTTAAGAAAATGTATATGTACGTAAATGCGTATATAATTGATATCTGTATAAATTGTATGTTCGAAAATGTTAATAATTTCTTAATAAACTTAGATTTTTGTTGATATGTACTCGTTGCTTTTAATAGACATGTAACAATTTTGTGCTACATATGCACAAAACCAGTTTTTCCTTATAGATTTTAGTATGTATACAGGTTGGAAATGTCAGAAGCACTTTAAAAGAAACTACAGTTGTGCTCTATAAAAGCTTATAATTCAGAAAATTAATATAATTCAGAAAAAAATTAATTCCCAAAAATGAAAAAGTTATTTTTTCAAATAAAATAAATAATAAAATTATCGTTTTAAAATAAAACGCCATTTGTAAAGTATAACATAAACACGCACACACTTACCTGTCAAAGCGGCAACAACGTCACACACGTATGTGTGCGGCACACGAAATACAGGGTGTTGAAATATTTTACCCTATATGCAGTTTCAGTAAAAGGAGCGCTGCCTCTTGCCGCCCTGTATAAATATATAGCACTAATCTAATCACTTACCACTTATGAAATGTAATCAGACACCTGCACTTTCTATATTATACGATCGACATCATTGTATTATCTTGGGTAAAGCCTAAAAGCTTAGGCATGATTAAACATGATTCACCATTTATATTTTCCTACATTTATGTAAATCTACATGTACATAAACTTCACTTCAGCCAGGTTGTTAGAGAGAAATAAAGAACGGAGAGCCAAACTACGATCTCTGCATATCTCTTTCGCCTCGCTCACTGTCATCGTCCTCTTCATACTTAGGGGATCCTCCAGGGTCCTCATGCTTTTTACGTAACCTTCCTCCAGTATCTTTTGTACTATGTTTTCGAAGGTCAACTGAAATCTCCCCCTACCACTCCGCTCACTTTTTCTTCATAAATCTTTTTTGCCATTATTTTATCACTCATTCGTTTCACGTGCCCAAAGCTACTGAGCACGTTCTTCTTCATTCGGTGAGAATGTAAATCACATCCGAATTTTTCTTAAGAAATATGAATAATATTGATTTTAATACTGTCAAAGAGTTAACGAGTTCGTTGAAGACGGTTATTTTAAACGTTCGCATAAAAGAATGCGTAACATAACGATGTTATGCTCTGAATATTTATTAACCTGGCACTGTGCGTTTTTACAGTAAAAATGGAATAGTATTGCTAAACGATGAGCTTCTGCTTTTGTATTGTATCAAAAAAAAATCAGCTTCACGCTATATCCCGCACACGGCGGGGTAAGCAGAGGGAACCTAGTGTTAAGACACTCCTTTTCCCACTTTCTGCCGAATTCTGGAGGCATTGCGTGTTGAGTGGCAGAACTTAACGTCGCGCTTTGCCTCGACACCAGAGCGAGGAAATGGAAATATAAACGTAAATAAATATTTTACTTCCTCGAGTGGGGATCGAACCTACAACCGTCGCGTTACATTCACACTGTGCCGCTGCGCCACTACGGCCAAGTTATAATCGATATGTGTTGGTAAAAACCTGATATTGATGATGTCACTCCAGTTAGAATCGCCGGAAGCCTCTTATTATTAAAAGCTAACATTGATTGTTAATAATGTTCCATTAGAAACGACAATAGTTTAGTAAAATATTTTTTCTTTTTATTCATTGTTGGAAATTTTCTCTTATTGTAAATATTATGAGTAAGTTGTTAAGAGTTTTGCACAGATATTAAGTTGTCTTTTCTTTTTACATAACAATGGATCACTTAACTATTTAAATAATTGTCTAGGGAATGAATTGTTAATTATTTATGAATATTTTCTCGGGATACAAGCCAAAGCGCGGCGTAGAATTCCGCCACTCAATACGCAAAAAACGCCTTGAAAATTAGGCGAAAAGTAGTGTGACTTAAAATTAGGTTCCCTTTGAAAAAAGGAAACATAATATTGCAATTGAGAGGAATTTTATGAATTCTATTATTTTTAACGTCTCTTGTGTCATCGGATATTTGGTTCGTGACTATATCTTTGCATAGTACGCCGCCCACGGATCCATTTACTTATACGGTGTGACTGAAAACCCTATTGAATTAAACATTAGTTTGTTTCGTCGATTCTTTTGATATGAATGTCCTTTTTAAATTGTCCGCTTGCGAGTTGCTTCCCGTTATAGAGGATAGCGTGTATGGAAGTTGGCGTCGTGCCAAGTGTTTTGGTTATGTATCATGTATACAGTAGTGAAAGGAAACGTTGGTTCTGTTTCTTTTTATACTTATTAAGTCAATAATGAAAAAAATGGTTAATTAAAAAGAATTTTTTTTATGGTTCTAAACCATTTACTGACATTAACAAAAGTTAATGATGACTATAACTTTTAACAGTTTTTTTTAACATATAATAAGATTGTAACTCATCGTGTGGACGGTCTGTACATGAAAGATAAAAACGATATTATGGGGATATTTCTTAATATAATAAAACCCATAACAATGATTTTTTTTTATCTTATTATGCCTATGTGGATGCTAATTTGAAAGACTAAACCGATTTAAATACAGTTTTCACCTTTGTATATTGTCTTAAGAATGATAATGTTACAAAAGTATTTCTTATGACAAAATAATTAGTTCTATGATTCAAGCGGGCGAAGCCGCCAGCAAATGATCAGTTTAATATAAATTTCAATCAAGTTTATTATTTTATTACAGACGATAAAGTATGATAATTAATTAATTAACCATTAACGATGTTATTCTGCCTCGGCTTAGGTATATTACATTTCCTCTTTTCCATATTAAACATAGTAATAAATAATAATACCATTATTTATATACATAATAATAACAAGGCGAACAATGGCGGCGTCTCGTGCGTTAAAGGATTTCGTAATCGTTGGTTATTTTCCTTGAACGGCTAGTAGGTAGAACATTTATCTCCTTTGCTGTCGTCGAACACAATGCTATACGTAGATACGCTTTAGATAAATTTATCTCAGCACGATTCTATCTATATCTATATATCATTTTGGTCACCTTTTTTTCGTTGTTCCTTTCTTGCTATTATTTTTTAGCTTCACGTTCACGTTGTATCCCGCACAGCAGGGTAGACCCAGGGAACCTAGTGTTAAGATTCTGGAGACATTGAGGCGTTTGCCTAGACACCAAAGCGAAGAAATGAATATATTTAATATTTAATATATTTCTTCTAGTGGAAATTGAACCCATAACCCGTCGCGTTTACATGCTGGCTTTTATGATTTTACCATACTTAAATCAAATACCCGATGGTAAACAGTATACCTTCCTTGAATTTCCCATCAACCCCATAATTTAATCTTCATTTAATTGACGCAATTCCGTGAGAATCACCATGTGATGGTTCTTAATAAACCCACGAACGAATAACAGCTGTTGTATTCCTTTGCAATTACTTAGGTCAAGGTAAATCTTATTGGTTTAGTTTGATTTATCATATATTTATATTTTTTCGTTAATTTCTATTACTTTAGCTACATGTACGTTTATTATAGTCATCTATACTTCTATGAAATATTTATTTACGTTTATATTTCCATTTCTTTGCTCTGGTGTCGAGGTTAATATTAGGTTCCCTCTGCCTACCCTGCTCTGTGCGTGAAACTGTTTTCATCTATACTTCTATATGAATATTTTACTTAAATAAAATGATTTATTCGAAATAAGGCATTACTAAGATTGAAATAAAGTTTTTTTTTTCATCTTAAAATTGTAGGTATTCCTATCCTTAACCGTCGTTTCCGTAGGCTTCGAAAAACATTCTCATTAAAAGTTAATGCTTGTGTAACCACTGCCTCTTCACGAGGTTGGGGTGACACATGTTATTGTCAGAGTATATTCAATCAGGTGTTGTTTATGTTTGGCTTCCCACTTCATGTTCCTTGCCATAGATACTTGACAAAATCGTCTGCCATATGTTTCTTTTTGTCAACGTTTTTTGAGTTTCATGCTGTATACTGTACACTGTAGGGTAGGCAGAGGGAACCTAGTGTTAAACACTCCGTTCTCTATTTTCATTCCGAATTTTGGAGGCATTTTGGGGCAGAGTGGCAGAGTTTAACGCCGCGCTTTGCTTCGACTCCAGATCGAAGTAATGAAAATATTAATTTTGGTAATAAAAATATTAAACGTTTGGTTTATTACGATTAAAAGTTAGAAATAGTAAAAAAATGTCTTAAATTTGAAATATTATTATTATATTATACAATTAAGAATATGTTTTAAATTTGAAATATTATTATTATATTATACAATTAAAAATATGTTTTAATTTAAATAATGTATTATTTTAAAAAGTGTAATAAAAAACACTCTTCATTAAACTTGTATGTTTTTTTTAAATATTATTTGGTTGATTTCCAAAGTTAATGTAGGTACTAGGTAGGTACATTCTGCCACAATGTTGCAATAAATAAGAATTCTCCTTAATTATAAGAAATTTAAAAAAATATCACATAATAAATACATTGTGTTTAAGTAAATTATAGTACTAATTATAATATAATATCATACCATTATTTATCATATTTAATTGATGATAATTAAAATAAATTACCAAGCGTGTGGTATAGGAGGCACTTCTTTGTAATATCTGTTAACAAAAAAAATTGCTTATAATAATATTTGAATGCGCGGTGCTGAGTTACGTCACTCAAGACGCAATGCTTCCAGAATTCGGCGGAAAGTGGTCAATGTGTTAATGGGAACGGTCTGTCTTAATATCAGGTTCCCTCTGCTCACCCTGCTATGTACGGGATTAGCGAGAAAGTAAAAAAATATATTATGATATATTTTCTTATCGAAAGCTTTAAGAATTTGGTGGTTCTACCTACCGAAGAATGAAAACAGATATCTTTTTTGAGCACACAATATAAACAAAGTCGCTTCTCACTAATGTATGCGTAGAGCGTTTAAATTACGCCACTGATTTTAATGCGGTTTTCATTGATAGTGGTTTGGAGGGGGTTTATTATAATTAAAAATCAATGTAAAAATCCAATTTTACCTGACGAAACCACCTAAAGGAGAAAAGGCCTTGTCATTTAGTGGTACTAGAACGGATGACGACTTCAATCCTTTAGGCAGTTTTATGTAATATTTCACGCTGCTTGGTATCAGGATTCCTGAAAATTACATCTATGTTTAGTAATTACAATAATTTCGTTAAATTAAATTCTTATTCTAGAAACAAATTTATATTTAAATATAAACTGTGAGGTTTTTAATGTAAGTAAATGTATATTTTATTTTTATCTTACCATTTTTGTCGTATCTGTACTTTCGCAGTAACGACTGCATAGTCGGGTTTTGAATGTTTGATAACACTACAATCGCACATTGCTGAAACATTCATATTTTAATTAAGTCAGATTTGGCATTTTATATGGCGATAAATTCTTTCTATAAAATGTATAAAATTTAAGAATAAAGTATGGAGTTTAAATTTAAAAATAATAGTTTGCAAAATAGTAGGATCTGTCGTTGTCAGTACTAGTATTTATATCCATATACACATTTGTGAGTTTTGGTAGTGAATTCCTAAGTTCAAACTCTACTTGAAAAAATTGGGTGACTTAGAAATATTAGGTACCTTTTCAGATTTTTCCTCATCTCCTTTTCTTTTAGTACTATATTCTTCACTGTCGCCGTAATCAAATGATTTTGGCATTGCTTTTTCATTAGAATAGTCCACGTCTTTCACGTCACCCACAGCTGGTGTATCTTGATCTGTGACAGGTGCTTCTGTCTCGTAGTAAATCGGTAGCATTCTCTGTGGACGAAAATAGTAAGAAAACAGTTTCACCTCCAAATCGCGTGTTCACAAACAAACATACCTACATTCTCGACCAGAAGGAACTTGAGAAATATTCCGATGGTAATACCTACGGACCTCATTGTGGACTGTTCTAAATAACTTACCTGACTGACATAGCGTCTGTCAACATTTAAAACTTCAAAGTTTTGTAAACATTCTCGTATATCGTTAATTTGAGTCTTCTAGTACACGAAGCGAATGTTTTAAAACAAATGTGATAGTTTAACATAGCAAGTTAAAACCATTTGACTTTTAAGCTCATTTGAGGTAAGAATACTTTTTGTAATAATATCAATCTAATTAATTATATATCGATGAGTGTCTTTTTCTATATAAATAAACAAATAACTAAATAAATAGTGGGGAACAGAGTGTTTTAACACTAGGTTTCTGTTGTCCTGCTGTGTGTGGTATACAGTGTCAAGCTGATTTAAACTAATTAAAAAAAGGCAGCTTCACGTTTTATCCCGCAAATAGCAGTCAAAACCCTCAGTTAAAACACCAACTTTCCTATAGAAATTAATTTATTTTTATAATATACATGACCTCGACGTGTTTTCGCATTGTACTTTCGTATATGAGTACTAGGCTAACAAAATACAGGGGTGCGTATGTAAACAATGTAGTGAATGCGTATGTTTGGACGTAGTATGTTTAGACTATAAACTTCATGGTACTATCCAGACTAGAATTCAGTTATCAATATATTTATTATGGTGTTGGTATTATACCACATTATCGGGTTGGTTGGAAAAAGGTGAAGAAATTAACAGTTTTCCTAATGTTAAAATTAGAGTAAATTTAACGTTTTAACGTAATCACTTGTAGATGTCTTATAAATTGTATATAGAAAACAATATTGTGATATTGGAATATATTATGCACTAACGACCCGCGGCTTTGCCCGCAAAAACAATTATTTATTTTCATTGATAGCCAAAGTTTCAGCCAATTGAATAAAACACTTATTTTGGTATAACTTTTTAAATTAAATGTTAAGGGAAATTTGCCAAAATACAATAGTAAAAACTGAATCCAAATTGGTTAAGCTTTTACGCTTTTGAAATAAGCGTGAACAAATGTACAGACAAAGAGATGAATCGACAAACAGTTTTAAAAATTATTGTTTTGTTACATTAATGAATGCTCCCACTAATAGATATCAGCTCGAATCTGTATCTGCTATACGTTTTAAAAATAATTTAAATTATTCCTTTATTCTTTACTGAATTAAGAAACCTAAGATATAAATAATATTCTATGAAAATGATAACTCAATAATATTATTGCGAGGAACCAGAATTAGCAATACTTACAATATTTTTCACAAACGGTCGTCGAACTGCCGACCTACTTACTCAACAGTCCTCATTGAACTACTGCGTCGGTCGATTGTTTATAGTTATATAGCGGCAAGTGTTTACCTATCTATAAAGTAGATTAATGTTTCATATTTTTCAATATGTTTACATGATTCGCAACTAAAATTTAATGATTTTTCTCAGAAACTTCTCCTAAGAATATGTTTTTCTGGAATCGTCTTACGATTTACTGGCGAACGCTATCCTTGAAACTTGAAGGACAAACTTTCTTGTTTACTGCACGTTCTCGTAATATTGGAAATCTATGCAATATATGTTTAGCAGCTTACATAATATCTTTTTTGCTTCACGCTGTATCCCACATGACATAGTGTTAAGACACTCCGTTACCATTAAGACACTTCCGATCCCCACTTTTCGCCGGTTTTGGAGGCATTGCATGTTGAGTTGCGGAAGTAAACGCTGCGCTCGTTACTAAACGTACGCTTGTGCCACAACTGGCTTCCATATTATAACAATAATTATTAATTTATTATTATATTTTGTTAGGGACAATTTCTAACTGTAAACGAGATGTTTGTGAGTTCGATCCCTGTCTGGGAATGAGCGGAGAGTGAAGAAAGACTCCGTCTTGACACTTAATTCTTTCCATATATTTTGCTATGCCGTTTGCGAGGTAAAGCGAAAAGCTTGAAAAAAACGTAAAAACGAAATTTCTTTTTAACCGACTTCAAAAAAAGGAGGTTAACAATTCGACTGTATTTTTTTTTGTATTCCACAAACATAATATTCATAAAAATTAGTACCTACGACCTTGTTATGTGTCATCAGTGAGTTAACTGTTTTAAATTGACCTCAAATGAGGTTTAATTAGCTCAAGTGATCGTAGAGTGACTGTACCAGGTAGAATTTGAGACCTCTGTTTATATACTTCCTCATATATGTAATTTTACTTTTTTTTTCAGTTGCACGCTGTATCCCGCATGTAGCAGGATAGGTACAGATAGGGCCTAGTGTTAACACTTCTAGATTGCGTGTTTAGTGGAGGAACACAACGTCGCGCTTTGCCTCG
The DNA here is from genome assembly GCA_000313835.2 of Heliconius melpomene melpomene. Taxonomy (NCBI): domain Eukaryota; kingdom Metazoa; phylum Arthropoda; class Insecta; order Lepidoptera; family Nymphalidae; genus Heliconius; species Heliconius melpomene. Next base: position 59,197 of record HE670672.1, on the reverse strand, counting down.
ACACCAGAACGAAAAATTAAAATATTTCATTTCCTCGAGTGGAATCGAACCCAAAACCTGTTGCGTTTACAGTCACAGGGGAACAACACCTGCGCCAAGACTGCCGCGTTGTACATTATTGATTGTGTACTCTAAAATAAACTTTAAATTCAGGCATGCTTCTAAGAAAATTTACATTAAAATAATTATAATTTTATTGGGATTGACATATAAATAAACTTTTTTTTCATTAAACTATATAAAGATTTATTTTTCAAATGAAATATGTTCTCATGTTATTTATTCTAAACCCGTTGCTTTATGTTTACTCGAGAAGTGTATATTTTATTTAACTTGGATCTAAATTAATATCGTTCGTCCGTTGCACCAGTTCGTTGGTATTATTTTAACTACAGTTTACATTTTGTTTATTTGAATATGTTATGTAAATTACGTTAGGTATTTAAATATTTAGATATAGTTAAACTTTGCGTTTGTTATTGTTTTACATATTTTGTTATATAAAAATTTTTTTTAGTAACCATGATTGAATTTATTTTTTGGGACATAGTGATGCATTTCTCCTGTCTGTTTTTCTCCGCTCTTTTTTAAAACTGATAAGAACTGATAAGAAACAGTCGGTCTGCATCCGTTTTCTCCTTCATACGCCTTGGTTAAAATAATAGTTATTTTATATTCAGATATTTTCTAAGTATGCGATAACACTGGTAGAGTGATTTTTTTCTTTTAAATTCGCTTCATTATAATTACTGATTACAATAAATTCCATTTTATACCAAATAATATTTTTTTGGATTATCTAAATAGCAGCTTTCAAATAGCAGCTTTTTTAACATAAAAAACAAAGAACTTGTCACATGAAAGTGAGCTGTAAATAGGCTTTGCAGATTGGGTTTCACTTTTCTTATTTTCGATTATTTCGGGCCATTTATCCCGAGGGAATCCAGAAAGAGAAAATTCAGAAAGCTTAACTATAAAATCACCTCTGACTCCTCATTAAAATCAATTTAATAATTAATATATATTTCTATAATGAAGTAATATAGTACTAATTAATTATAATCTGTTCCAGGTCAACCGGGAACTTCGCATCGGGCGCGCCGGGTGGCGGGTGCGGGGCGCCGCGCTCCGCCCCCGCCACCCCGCTGCAGCTCGAACCGCACTCGAGATCGAAACATGATAAGTGAGTTCACTCTTTTTTTTTAATATAGAATTTATGATTTGAAGCTTCACCTATATCTATTTGTCAATCTATCATGTATTAACAGACGTTATTTTTTAAAAGCTTTTATTTTATTTATTTTATATATAGAATGACTTGTTCTTAATAACTCAAATTATCTTAATGTATATATATTTACCTGTTATGCGTAATAATCCGGGCAAATGTGGCGTTGAGTACCGCGACTCAATATGCCTCCAGAATTCGACGAAAAGTGGAGAACGGAGTGTCTTAACACTAGGTTTCCTCTGCCTACCCTGCTGTACGCGGGATATAGCGTGAAACTGATTTGTATACCTCCTAAAGGATGAAGCGCCAAGCTAAAAATAAGGCTCAATGAAATTTCTCCTTAACTGATACTTGCAGAGAGCTTAATTGAGTTGTAATTTTGCTAAAATATAGCACATGTTTTTATATTATTAAAATTTAAATTGTGTTTATTTTATATACCGATACATGGATTTTTTATTAGTTTTTCGCGTTTCTCTCAAAATAGTAAAAAATGTTTAATTTTCCTCCCATTAAAGTGCTATCAAAATAACTCAAAATGAGTTACAGTTTGTTTTACTTAAACGTGTTTATCTAGAAATCTAGGTAATCAAATAAATTACAGTCAATTGTGCTGTAAACGCGTGATGCGTGTGTCACTGTCAAAATTATGTTTCATCTTAGAAGGTAAAAAAAACACATTGCGTAATGCGTACTAACTTTCGTAAAATATGGGTTTTTTACGATACCTTGGCGCCTTTCCAGTATTATTAGGTTAAGGCGGCTAGTAGGAAATATTGAGTAATTTATTCTATGAATATTTTAGTGACGATTTCTCAATTATTTGGATATATTTAGATACATTTTAAAGGTGATTAATACTGTTTTTAATAGTATAGTCGCAATATGTTTATATAAAAAAAACTTTTATTACATTCTACTTAAATTGAAGGGGTTCTAATAAATTACTCAATATTAACTTTTCTAATCTCTTTGGATATTGAAGGTCTACTCAATGTAAAGCTTAAAAACTAAATGGTTTTTTTAATAGTTTTTTTAGGCCGAATGTAGACAATAATTATAGAAAAGAAATACTTCAGGCACATATATTTCTTTCTATAATTTGTAGATATTTTAAAATGCTATCATAGTTAATATTCTTTATTTATATTCCTCATGTGAAAATGTCTCGAGGATGTCTGTTTTCTTCTTGCCTTCTTCTTTTGAAAAAATGCTTATTTCTCTTATCGGATTTGAATCCCAAAGAAACACTATGATCGGAATTGTTATAACTGCACAACGACGCAGCCAAATCGTATATAATTGTATTCTCTTAGCCTTGAAAATTCTTGTTTATAGCATAATTACGAATACAGGTAAATCTGTTATTTTTAACATATCAATTAAAATGAAATTGTTATGTTTACATCCTATATGTAATTACATATAATATGTACAATTTATTATAGAACTTTATACAATCAAGTGCATATAAAACATTTTTTTTGTCAAATATATGTTATATAGAGGTTAAGGTAAAAGCGAGATGTTAAAATGCTTAAATATAGGAAATTTTCCCCCATATTTAACTTAAGCCGAGGAAATCCACAATATTTGGACTTTATAAGGTTTTGGTTATATCTAAATATCTTTCTGCATTTAAAATAATTCTAAAATTCTAATACCTAAGCTTAAAAATATATACGTAGATATATATTTTATATACTTATAAATTGATTGTTTCTAGTAATATAACCCTTTACAGAAATGTTCGGTATCAATCCATCATGCGTCAAGAAAGTTATTTATCGTCAATTAATTATAATGTCTATTATGTACGACACAGTGTTTAATTTTGCGTGTACGAATATGTTGCGATAAATTATAATATTTACCACCCGTATGTACTATCAATTGACGTCAGATCGGCCGCTTGTTGTTACAATCATAATTGTTTATTTTATAAAAGATATAATACCTCTTTAGTTAATTCCGTAATGCTATACTTAATGGAAAATTATTATTTATACTAGTGGGCCCGTGCGGGGCTACGTCCGCTCGAAATAGAAATATTATTAAAGAAATTGAAACCTAAAGATTCAGTTAATTCAGTAAAACAGTTACGGCAATTAGCAAATTTGTCGAACTAAATACTTTCAATTGACATAACTTTTTTATTTATGAACCGATTGTAATAAAATAAACCATATATGTTTTCGGAAGCTTGTCATAATCCAATAGTGAAAACCGCATCTAAATCGGTTAAGTCGATTCTGAAATTAGCGATAACAAACAGACAAAAATTAAAAAAAAATGTTTTGGCTATTAGGTTAATAAAGGTTCCCAATAACATTTTTTTAAATATCTTCCAAGTACAGACACCGACCCTCCTACGATTTTATTATAAGTATAGATATATTTTGCTAGTGTGAAAAGAGAAAATATACATCAATTGTTAATGTTAATTGAGATTCATATGTGTTACTATGACGGCGATAAACCTCGTGATGGTATTAGAATACCTCGTAATACAGATTTATTACAATAAATCTACAGAATCTCTTTCCCTCTTTCGTTTTTTTACCAATAGCGGCGTTGAGTTACGTCATTCATCACCCTATATCTCTTCACATTAGGTCATTAACAAACCAATGCTAAGAAATAATATTATAAATATAAATATTATTTTAATTAAATGTAATAATTTGAAAAAAAAAAATAGTGGGTACTGTGCGTTCAATTTGTATATTATCTTATTCTCATTATCTCTGTAAAGCTTCGAAGAGATTTCAGTCATTTTTTTCTCAAATATAACAAATATATATATAAATATTTATCTGTCAGGATTTCCGTTACAGTTTCGCTTCCGATATGTATATAAAATTAATTACTTCCAACTGGTAGCGGCCACTGCTGCTATTATATTTAAATTTTTAAGTTATTTGTAAACGAATTTTAAATATTTTTTTTGTTGTTGGGTAATATTTTTAGAATATGTAAAAAATGTAGTAATGATAAAATAATGACAGTATGGGCAATAATTTTATACAATGTCATTTAGGGTTAATTTAGAATCTACCTACGTATATTTGTATGTAGTCATTAGTGAATATTACATTTATAATTGACGTTTAAAAAAAATTCCATTATCATCATCATGAACAGCCATCTTTTGTCCACTGCTGGACACAGGCCTTCCTCAATTCTCGCCATCACACTCGATCCTCAGCTCTTCGGACCCATCCGCTCGCCAACACGCCCTTGTCTAGCGTGGCAAGTATGGGCAACACTTCCCATGTCAGCACACCGAATGAAACTTGTATTATATTAGTTATTAAATTAAATGTCTAGTTGTTCAAATATAGTTTGCTATTTCTATAAGTTTTCTTTTTTAGTTTAGGGCTTTCAATAGTAATTAGTAATATGTTCCTATATATGCCAAAATTGTATTTCCTGTTCGTCACAGGGTAAATGATGTATTTAAAAGGAGATACTAACAATTTGATTAATGTGACAGAAAGATGAGAAACTCTTATAGCTTATTTTAGGAAAATGCAATTACTACTGGTACTATATCAATATTAATGTCTGAAACAACGTTTCAGTTACGTATGTTAAATTAACCTTAATTAGTGTGTAACTGAATAGGTGCATGTCACGTGGAGTTCTATGGGTGTGAGTTCCTTGTTGGTATAGCGGGCGATATAGAAATGTTATCAAGCATGTTCTATCTCTGATAGTGTTTATATAACACTATCAGAGATAGAACATGCTGTGTGAACATGTGTTATAACACACGCAGAAAGAAACGGCAGAAAGTGGGGAACGGAGTGTCATAATACTAGGTTCCCGCTGCCTACCCTGCTGTGTGTGGGATACAGCGTGAAGTTGATTTTATTTAATGTAATTTGAACCAATACTTTATGACATCGACGACAACGACGTTTTTATTGGTTTGGTTAAATACATTTTAAAACAGAGACCATTTAACGTACTATTCTGCGTGCTAATAAGAAGAAGTGATTTTTCACTAGATTTTCTCAGTCCGCCCCGTCAAATATGGAGATGGCTTAAAAACTACGACTTTATGTAATATGCCACTTCTATACGTATTTTTCTTCTAAGGCTGTTCCCATTTGTTCAATCAACACAGATAATGTTGATGTTCCCGGCTCGCCCTCCATCCACGCTTAGGTAACGACAGTATAAACATACCAACAAGAATAATATTTAAATGTTACTGTAAAAAACCGAGAACCCATAACGAATTCTATGGGGTTTATATCTTGCGTAATCACCATTATCTTTTAAACATTTTCTTTGAAAAGTGATTTTTGACGTTTCCTGAGTGGCACAAGAACATCTGTACATTAATAGATAAATGGTGTTGAACACCTGTGTGATAAGTTTTGCTGATAATACAATATTCTACTAATACAGTGTTTTTATTTGGGTTCTATATAGTATTTTCCAACCATCCTTAAATTACATTAAAGTTGTGGTTTTTAATATGAAATGCATAATATGTATATGCATGTTTAATTTTAATGACATTTTTTATTGTATTTCTTATTCTTTTTAGTCAAATAATAAGTGACCTTGAATTAAAAATTTATGCAAATTTGAAGACAAGTTATAGTAGAAATTTAAATATCATCATCGCAGTATTGTTAGCTGATTGTCATATCTATTGTTTCCTCCGATTATACAGTATACGCTTTGTTTATAAACGATACGTTTACTTCGTTACGAGCATTTTGTATAGAGACCGACATGCAGTCGACTCTAACAGTCGCGTTGTACCGTGGTCAAGCGATAACTGCTCGAAGCCCGAAGGTGAATGTCGTTACAGGTGATCTACGTCCCCAATCGTACGATGTTTCCCACTCTTCCGCTCTCTTCTTAGTTTCGATGTCAATTAAATTTAAGTTGGCAGTGTCTTTGCTATCGCGTGGTCCGGCCTCAAGCCGCTCAGGCGTTGGTAGTTCATTGAACCTGTTTCCGGAAAGGTCATATCTGTCGTGGACTTCTAATGCGTAACTCTCTCAAGTTTTTGTTATTTACGGAAGGTTTATAAGCGTTTAATTTCGCTATGGTTGGGTTAGGCCATTGCTATCTTATCGCTTGTGACGATAAATTACAGTGTATTCGATCGAATCAATATACGCTATACATAGACGTTCTATCAACAGTTGTGCTCTCGAGCGCGGCCGGGACGCTACCTCTGTCGATCTTAGTGTTTCCATTCGTAATATAAGCTAAATAAGTTTGATTTTAAACTAATTTTGTCGCTTCACTAGTAGATAGCAATTTAAATGAATAATTGAGAATAAATTGAATTTAGATCAGTGGTCTGTGGACGTGTTTTCTGTGTAATGTTACTTCGGTATCATTAAAAAAGTTTATGTTCTCAATAAATGTGTATCGTTCAATTCATTTTCTATTTAAACAAGTGTTCTAAGGTTAGATCATGTTCTTATATAATTGTTTTATTTTGAATATTTTAAAATTTTACCTAATTAATCGTTATCATTTATGATAGATAGATGGTTCAAATGGGGGAGCAGTCGCTCGTGTACGTTGTTAGTAGAGTAGGTATTATTAATTCTCATTCATTCATGCTCAATTCAATTGTCATCAATGCTTAGTCTTCTCTATTGCTCAATAGAGTATCCTCACGTGGTACAATGTCCAGGGATGGTGAATTCCCTCTACGAATATTATCGTCCTGCAGAACTAGATTTAAAGAGAAGCATATGGTGAAACTGGTGAAAGTGTGTCATTATAAGTGATATTTATTCGTATTTGGATAATGTGAACACAAGAACAATGGTGGATAATGCTTCTTTTGAGTATTCGGACGAGTCGAGCGGTGAAGGCAGCGTTACGAATGTAGCGAATCAAGGGTAAGATTAATAGTTTTGTTAATTTTGAAATTATTGTTAGTTTTTAATGAAATTTATGTTTCATATTTTAATTATATAATAAATATATTAAAATTTAATATATAAGGAAGTAGTACACAAACTCATGTATATACAGTACCCAACATTTTTTTTATCTGCTGAAAGTGATTAAATGGCCAGATTTGCTATCAAAATTGATATTTTATCGTATATTTAATTATTTTTTTTATATACTAAAGAATACTTATTATTTATTAACTCTTAATAATATTTAAATAACAGAAATATATTATACTGTTACTCATGCTAAAATATTCTATGACAAACGATGGGGCTCTAAATATTTTTTACACTCATGCATAAGGCATCGCGTGAAAAAATAAGGAAGACAGATTTACTGTTATGGAAAAGATCAATTCCAGTTACAGTTGATTTGTATAACAGTGTTTCTATCTATGTCATATTAAAATGCAATTTCTTGCGTAGAAGCCACCTTCGTACATGTTTTATTTATTGGACTGTGGAAGATCGTCGTTTTCTCTTATTTTCATAGTAGCAAGGTATATTTTTGTTTAGCTTTCTAGTTGTTTTTCAAATCGGGATTTCAATTTTGTATGGATGCATATAACCTGGAGCAAACACGGTTTTTGGTCAGTTGTTCCTATTGAAGATTCGACAGTGTTGTGTTCTAGTATAATGGGAGTTATGATATTTAAAAAGTACGTAGTAAATTGTCTTTTTTTCTTCCTTTTTTTTGTTTAATACATTTTTTTTAATTAATCCATGAAGTATTCATTTCAAAACCTAGGGTTATTTTTAGTATCTCAAAGGAAATAATTAAGTTGTCACTTAGAAAAGTAACGTATGTGGAAATGTGTATGTACATATATTTAGTTTGTCCTGATTTACTAAAGCTACTTACTTCCTATGAAAAGCTAAGTAAATTTTTTTTTAAACTAACAATTCTTCATTTTTATATTTTAGTAACTTTTAAGTAAAAAAATTAAAAATCTTTTTTTTTTAGATACAGTATAGATTTATACATTTCCATTATTTTATTTCCATGGAAATAGTGATTTACATTCAGTAAAGATTTTAAATTGTATTCTAAATCTTTCCTTTAAAGGAATATTCTTTGTTATATAATAAAAAAAATCGATTAGTCAAATTTAATACGTAATTATCGTATAATATTAATATAGACAGTACAAAGTTTGCCCACGCTAAAATTTTCCATTTTTACAAGAGTTCTCATCAATGACACGGTTATAATATGAGACATGTACACGAGCTTTCTTGGAAGCTATTAACAACTCAATTGATCTTTGTGTGTCACCTAAAGACTACTTATGAATGTTTTTAGAATATATACCTAATTCCTGATTTCGTTATTTTTAATTAGGAACTATTAAAGACTTTAAATGTAAATTTTGAGATTTTTCAAATCTTCCTCTACAATTCCTTTGAGGTATAAAAATGTAAATTCTCTCAACTCAACTTAAAGGAAGAATTAACTTGAAATTGTTTTTTTTTAATATAATTAATATTTTAGAATTAATTTATAATTTTAAACTTTTTCTAGAATCTAATATTAGGTTGTATTATTATCCTTTATAGCAGCTAATAAATTGATCGAATGCTAGGTAGAATCGACCTACTGTAATTCATTTGCTTCGTCAATATGTTCTGGTTTACCTGATTTTATTTAAAGATTTTTCTTCTAACTTTTGTTTTTACCTTATTTTTTGCTTTACTCCCGTACCTAGTCGTGTACATAGCAGAGTTGGCAAAGGGAACCTGGGAACTTAGTGTTAAGACACTCCGTTCCCATTGAGACATCAATTCCTTTAAGATACTTCCGTTTCCTACTTTCCACCGAATTCTGTCTCGATACCAGAGTCAGAAATAAAAAAAAATTATATTTATTTACCTCGGTTGGCAATCGAACCGACAACCTCTCTCGTTTGCAGTGGACACGCTTGCACCTTTGCGTCACATTATTATCATATTAGTATAACTTCTCGGATAAACATAAATATATTATACTTAGGAATCTGACCTTTGTTTACATACTTTTATCTATTAATTGATACATTTGTAATAATTAATTAATTAGTAATTAATTAGTTTGAGGTCAATTGTTAACGCGATGGTTGCGGATCTGACCTCGACAGTCGGGGTAAAATAAATAATTCATGTGCAGTGTTGAGTTCCGCTACTCAACACGTTATATCTACAAGATTGGACGGAAAATGGGGAAACAGATTGTCTTAACATTATATTCTACTTGTTAATAAACTGACCTAATTTGCATACTTCCCATGCCCATTTTGCTCTAGTTTTTTGGATGTCGGTCAATAAGTTTAGTGACATTTATTAGTTTAATTGCATTTTAATGATTCATTTTTGTTCTTAGATGCAAGATTGTGTTTCGTTGTATTTTTATATTTTACTAGTGGCCCGCCCACGGCTTCGCCTGCGTGAACTATGTTATTATTAATTTCTGTCTCCATGAGTACCTACCTCCTATAAGTGAGGTCCATGTAAAATTTGAGACTCCTAACATTTGTAGTAACGAAGTTTCATACAAACTTTCAACCCCAAAAAGAACCCCTTAGAAGTCGAATATTGGAAATTTCCGTCTTAGCGAGCACCTACGTCCTATAAGTAACTCCTATGCAAAATTTCAGATTCCTAGCACATGTAGTTTCTGAGGTTTCGTGATGAGTGAGTGACCTTTCGATTTTATATATAGAAGATATAATTGCAATTGATACAGATAAATCAAATTCTTTTGATAAACTAAAATTTACCCTATTAGTAACCTTTCTTACATCTTGTACAAGGCAAATAATATCAATATTATTAAGTTATATATAGGTGTATCTGGTTTTTACGCGCGGTCATATGGAAATAACTAAAAGTTCGTCGTCGTGAGATTATAGTGTTTAAATAAACAAACTTTTCAGCATTATAATATTAGTGTAGATAGATAGATTAGTCAAAGTTTCCAATTCAAACAGAAAAACCTTCTTTTATAGAAGTCGGTTTACTTTTACTTTATTTATTATGTCTCTAAGAAATCGGCGGAAATTGGGAAACGGAAGTGTCTTAATGGGAACAGGAATTAAATTTGTTACAACGCTGTAAATTTGTTACAGAAATACCTTAAAACCGCTTTCGGGTTCGGCGCCGTCAGTGCGCGTGGCGGCGCTCGCGTCAGGAGATGAGGCGACGGAGGGCAAGCAGCCGAGCAAGTCGCGACAGAAGAAGTTCCAGAGGCACTTCCCGCAGGTCGGCCCCGAGGAACGTGTTCTCAATTGTAAGTTAAATTATTATTATTATATGTATTGAAGCCATGTAGGCGTAGTGGGGCAGTGTATTATTGTAAATACAGTGTTTGTGGGTTCGAGCCTCACCGAGGAAACTTGTGACATTCAAATAATTTTTATTTCTTTCCCTTCAAGTCCTTCTAACACCTCCATGAGGCCAGACGTGGCCCAGGAGCACAAGCTTGTGGCTAAACATGACAAGATGTGGATTGGATTCCCTATTAATGAAGTGAAATATTCAATATTTTCGTTTATTCGCTCTGGGTCTTGAGATTCACTACTCAATCCGCAATGCCTCCTGAATTCAGTGGTAAGTGGGGAGCGGAGTGACTTTACACTAGGCCGAAAAAAAAAGAAAACACTCCTTCTCAAGCACTAATGGTGGTTAATTTCTTCACAAAAATTACCTATTATTTTATAATAAACACGCGTTTTAAAGTTCTGTTTAGTTGGTTTTTATCGCCAGTGTTAGTTGTTTAGCCAATATTATGTTTCCTCCAGACGGCATCTGGCAAATGTTTTGTTCGTCTAGTTACCTATTTTTTGCTAAAATTGACTGACTAGATGTAAAAAATGTGGGTATTATTTAAAAATATTTTTTTTTATTTGGACCAATAAATAAAAATAGCAACTTTAATGTTAGGTAAATAGGTAAGGTAAAACTTTTATTTTTAATAACTTAAAACGAATTCTATAACTTATACAAAATAGTATAATATAGTTTATGTTAAACAAATATGTACATATATATTTTGCATTTCGTATATTTTCATATAGATTTGTTATTCAAAAAGTATCTTCAATAAATAATTCATATACTTTATTTACATCATATCATACCTTAAGTATAATTGTGAAGGCATTGCGTGTTGAGTGGCGGAACTCAACGCCGCGCCTTGCCTTGAAACCAGGAAATGAAAATTTTACCTAAATTCTTCATTTCCTCGAGTACGGATCGAACCCACGACCTACCCCACACACTTGTGCCCTTCCTCACGACGGGCCTCAACTGGCAAGATTTATTAATTTAAATTTTAAAGTGTATTTGTACGTGACGAAGCAACGTGTTCGTTGACTTTCATGCTCTGACGGATCAGGAGATTCGAATGCCATTATGCCGTTGGTTGGATATATTATTTGATATGTGCTTTCGAGTATTATTTATTTCTGTATTATTTAAATCGTACATTTTTTTTAGTAGTAGTAGGCAGAGCTAAACTAGTGTTAAGGCACTCTGTTCTTCATTTTTCTTTTCAAAGCGCACCGTTGATTCCGTCACTCAACACGCAATGCTTTCAGAATTTGGAAAATAAGGCGGAAAGTTGGGAACGGAGGTTCCCTCTGCCTACCCTGCCTGCCTACGTGAAATTGATTTATTATTATTTTTTTTAATTCGATATATCAATTTTTCAGATTATTCATGCGCCTTGGTTGGCGATCTGCTACTCCAAGGGCATTTGTACATAACGAAGAATTACTTCGCTTTCTACTCGAACGTCTTTGGCTATGTCACCAAGGTAAGCCGGTCTAAGGACGACGACGACGTGTTAAGTAATATCGCCATTTTGTAATGTCTTGTTGACATTTGATTTTTAATGATTTATTTGTGGCACTTGCTTAATCAATTGTAATTTCTTTACAATATAGTCTCATAAAGCGTTATTTTAATTTTCCATATCTGATCTGATAACTTGCAGAGTTGAGTTTCGCCACTCAACACACAATTTGATTGGAAAGTGGTAAACAGAAACTCTATCATATAACCTAGTGATGAACTCTATTTATTGTTATTTGTGATTTTGGGCTTAAAATTCATAAGTATCATAATTTTATTAATAATTCAAACGTTTTTGCTATATACGAGGCTGAGTTACTATCAACCCGCAGTCTAGGTGGGCGGAAATGAGATAACACAGGCAATTCGTCACAGCTTTAGTTACTTTAGGTTAGGTAATGGCAAATTGTAGGAGGAAAAGTAATAAAGTAATTTAAAAATTCACAATTAATTACTTCTTCTTAATTAATTTCGTTGACTTGAATGAATTGATAAAAAATTTACGGTCGGTTACCTTCGTTTTCGTATATTGATAGTCTTCTGGTTATTTAAAATACATACCTACGTCAATTTTATACTCTAGTTATTTAGCACTACTGTACTGTGGGGTAGAGGCATAAGAGTGTGATTGTACCACGATGGTTGGGGGTTCGATCCCCACTCGGAGAAATGAATTATTATTTATTCATATTTTCTATGACACCAAGGTCAGACCTGTCGTTGAGTTCCGCCATTTAACACGCAATGACTCGAAAAATTAGGCGGAAAGTGGAGAACGGAGTGTTAATACTTGGTTCCCTCTGCTTACCCCACTATATGCCCTGAAAATTATATTTTTAACCTAATTTCTACTTATCACACGTAAATTCAAGGTTACTTTATTAAAATCTTATAAAAAATCGTTTTCTTTTATGTTCTCCATGGATTATGTTTTTTTATCTACATTAGTTTATTACTTTGTGGAATGGCATTTAAATTATTTTCTTTTTACGCTTGTGAAAAATTGCTTTACACATGACGCGTAGATTATTATTTATTATTCAGTCAATAATTTTTGCGCAATTGGTTTTACTAGTAAAAAATCAATGCTTTGTTTACATTTTGCAAGTGAATTACATAAATATAAGATCTAAGAAGCAATTTTATTAAAATAGATTATTTTCTTTTATTTAATATATAGGTAATTTTCATTTTTATGGAAGTATCCGAAAACACCTTTTGCTTAACAAGACCGCAAAAACGTTTATTTTACATATAAAAATTACCCTAAATAGTAGAAATCGAACTCACAACCACAGCGTTACGCGTACCGTCACATAGCACATTTACGTTATTAAGCCATAACCGATGATAGGTACATAAAGAAGTGTATTTTAATAGCATTCTTAGCGGGTTACTTTAATAAATAAAATAAAGATGATTTTTACGGCTACTAAAAGTAATTTTCTTTTGAATGCTACTTCAAAGCAAATCTTTCCTTAAGTTAATTAAATCTTTTATTATAGCGATATTTTTAGGCACTTTTACTCAAGAATATGCATTTTTATTGATAAATTTGCATAGGAATTTTAAGGAGTACTGGATTAGTAAGGAAAGATATGGCTTAGTTATAATAAAACAAAAAAATAATAAAAAATATGTATGTTAAATTTTTTTGCTACTTAAATTTTAACTTTGTATCGAAGTTAACTAATTTAAACAGTTAAACGGAACCAGTTGTCCTTAACCTTAAGAATTTATTTATATTTAGATTACTCAAATGATTTACGCTCGGCAGTTTGAGGTCGTTGAATAAGTACAAAATTATAGTTGTTTCTTATAGTCGCTATATATAATAAGTTAAGTAAAATATGTATTGTATACAGTATAATATTAGCCTTATACAAAAATTATAGGATTCCAGAATTTGGCGAATAATGGGGACCGGAGTGTCTTATCACTGGGTTCTCTCTGCATTCTTTACCTATCTTCATCTCCCCCGCAGTTGTTAATACCGACGACGTCCGTCCTCCGCATAACAAAAGAGAAGGTGGCCCGCATAATCCCGAACGCGGTGGGCGTGTGCACGCGCGACGAGCGCCACGTGTTCGGCTCGCTGTTGTCGCGCGACTCCACCTACAAGCTGATGATGCATGTATGGAAGGCTACCAAGGTTCCCGAGCTGGCTGTACCTAAACCTGAGGTTTGTGTTTGGTCTATCTATCTATATGTGTTTATCTGTTTGTATATCAATTTATCCATTTACATACATTCTCCGTATCTACTCCGGTTGCTTGGACACTTTGAGAGAATGAATGAGGAAAAAATGGCAAAAAGATTTATGAATAAAAATGGTAAGATAGGCACGAGGAGACCTCGATTGATCCCTCCCTCAGAAGGAATGTATGAAGATGTTGTAAGTAAAGAAAATATAAGTAAAGATTAAACGGAGAAACTTGAAAAAACTAAGAGTAAAGAATCAATTTTAAATAAAATAAAAGAAATGTACATCATCACTATTATTACTCAATGATATTTAAATGACGCGCAAACGCAACAATAATAGCCAAAAAAACATATTTACGGAAATAAAAAAATATATTTTTTGGGCAATTAATGAATTCTTCACAGTTCAGATGGTAAGACGCATTAGGGTAATGTCCCTATTTTTTGTTTGGCGAGTGTAAATGCTTCATTAATTTTAGTGTTGACTTTTGGAAAAACCATTTACGTATTCAATTTTAATAATTTTTGTGTTTAAAGATGAAACTCTAAATTCGAATACAACCATTAATAACATGTCGACCTTGGTTGTGACGCTTTATAACTCAAATGAAATTAAAAATATTAAGGCTCTATTATTCCATTTCATTATTTGTACATATGCTTTAATATAATATTGTTTGATTTTATAAATACATAAATGCAATGGATATATGAGAATATTTAAAATATATAATGTAGTGGTTTCCTCGGCCTGGTCAAGGGAAGAAAGGGTAAAAATACTACCTATAGCTATAAAATTGCTGAAATGAAGAATATCATAGTAACATTTCACTTTCTTCTATCTACCCGCAAATTATAAGATATTTAATAAAAAAATATGCTTAATTTAATTTAACAATATGTTTAATAATATTAATTTAAACATTTATTATGTTTATGTGTGTTCAAAAATAAATTACTACAAAAAAAGCAATGTTAAATGTTAATGAGCTTTCATAATATCTTAGCTCCGGTTGATATATTGTCTATATTTTTACTTAATTACAAAAACATTATATGAATAGATAATGTCTGTTTACTTTAATGTATAGTTTTTTTGTTATCTTTTGGTTCTAAAAAATAATATGATCGTTTTTGAATTAATTTCATTTAAAATGGTTTTTATAAGTGATATATTATAGAAAGCATAATATATTTTTTTTTGTCTTCATGCTGTAACACCCGTACAGCAGGCTAGGCTATTTAATTAAACTTTTTTTTCCATCAAAATTCCAGGAGTTAAGAACATCAGAAGTAGAATTAGAAGCATCTGAGTATTCACCAGAGGACGACAGCAGCTCGGGCGGCGCAGACCACATAGACGCGCCCAGCACACCCGTCAGACCCGAGCCTGAAGCTATTATTGCCGCTGGTAAGATTTATTCGTATAATCCATTGTCCAATTCCGAAAGAATTAGTTTAGCCCGAAAGACAAGAAGTTATAACTCGAAAGATGAAGATAGATCTAAAACCATGTTGTGTGTAGCTCCATGATCTTACTATTTAAATTTGGCTTGTAGCGGGTGCAGCGGTGATTCAGCCAGCGCTGCTGACGGGCAGCGCGCCTCCCGCGCCCCACCGTGCGCGCCTTCCCCCCGCGCACGTCGCGCTGCTCGTGCTCGCTGTGCTGCTGCTGTGCAGCGCCGCGCTCATGCTGTACCGACTACTAGTACACGAAACGGTGAGTCATGTAGTCTTTGTAGTGGCACTGTAAATGGCTTTGTTCCGAGTAAACAAAGTGCGAAAGTTCAAAAAACCTTACTTCAGGGCGGTCACAACTTTAACACTGAACTACATACTACTATTATAAAACTGATAAATTTGTTGAGATCGTCTTGTCATACGGGCGGATTATAAACGCTATCATTTTATACTCTAGATAGTGTTGTAGATACAATTACTTCTAAAATAGAAACTAATAAACATAGTTCTCCTAAACCATATTGTCACATATGTATATTATCTGTATATTAAGAAGTAATACTTTAAAAAAAAAAAAATAACTTAATTTAAATTGTCATTCTTGCATAAAAAATCCAATTAATAAATTATTACTTATTTTATATTTTAATGTATTCAGGAACCGTCATCCGGTGACGAGCTGTACTCGGAGTTGGTGCGTTGGCGTGCGCGCATGCACGGGCGCGCCGCAGCCGAACTGCACGCGTTCCTCAATACCAACCTGCTTTTACTTACTAAGGTAGTATATAATTACTTAATTAACACACTACTTTAAGACATTTGTGGTAGTTTAGGCAGAGGGAACCTGGCAACCTAATGATAAGACACTCTGTTCCCATTAAAACACTTCTGTTCCCCACTTTCTGAGTAGTGGGACTCCAAGTTTGAGCTTTGCCTTGTTATCAGAGCAAGGAAATAAAAATATAACATACTAGCCGGACCCGGACGCGGCTACGCCTGCTTGAAATAAAGAATATAATTTCTATAGAAATATAATTTCAATCTAGATGAAATGCTAAAAATGACTACTATATTTATTTTCATAAGGATGAATATCAAAATGACGCGGTAACGAACGCGGTCGCGTAGCGACGACGGTTTTATACGGACGACGATATTAACATGGCAGAATAAATTGCATGTCAAATTAGAAAGTATTTTAATTTATTAGTATATATGTGTTATATAATATTATATAGCCTATAGCACTTCTGAAGAATGCAGCTTTCATACAAAACAAAAACAAAGTAAATCGATCCAGTAGATCCAGAAATCTTAGCGTACAAACAAACAAACAAACAAACTCTTCCGCTTTATTATATTTTAACAATAACAATATAACAATAACAATAACATATTTTAGTTCCTCAAGTAGAATCGAACCCACATCGCTGGTGGGGCACAGACAATGTGTGTGTGCACCTTAAATATTAATACTTAGTATTACTTGTATTACTATATTAATATAACAATTTTATTGTCAACAGGTGAGACAGTCACTAGAAGCGCTATCTGGTGTAATATTAACCGATATGGCGCAAAATATAGATGTACCAAACGAAACGGTATTCAGTTAGCGAATTAATTTAAATTAAATCAAACAGATGATTCAAATATCTGAACAAATAGTAGGTATTAGCAGGTTCATTCCCGATTGTTACATTTGTTTTATAGTACCTTTACTCCTAGTGGGTTAGGTGATAATGTTTTTTTTTCTTTTTAAGTTGTTAACTGAGTGTTTGGTTTAAAGTGATATATGTAGTGGAATGATTTGCAGAGGTTGCTTGTTTTTTTTTTCGTTTAAAAAAATATTTTCTATTTTTTAATATGAAATATAGTATTCGTGTCATATATAATTTATAATTCTTTCGTTGGCAAAATTTTGGATTTTAAATATATTAGACCTCAATTTCTGTATTGTTCTGTTGAAAGGGTATTATTTGAAAATAAACAAAACAAACTGAGTATAGTGTATATATATATTTTTAACATATTTTTAATTTTAAATAAGTTTACAACCTCTGCATGTATGTTCCATATATATTCTATAACAAAATTAAAACCTAAAAAATATTAGTACCTGCTAAAACAAACACCAGTAGCATTCAATTCTTATATAAAAATTTTGCATTCTGTGATTATTTTAGTAAATTATAATTTTAAGTTAAATTTAGTTAATCCAAAGAATGTTATGGTTTTTGTGATTTTTGTATATAAATGTGGGTATATCCAATTAAATGCCTATAAGGTGTAGATTGTATTGTATGTGTCAAACACGCTAGGTTAAGCAGGCCAATACATGAATGGCCAAGGTGTTGGCCAATTATTGGTACTTTCTGTATTGAAATTAGGCCAATTCGTTGGATTGGCCTTATTATGTTGGCCTAAATGGCGATTTTTTATTTTCT
>HE670672.1:0-39168 GCA_000313835.2 Heliconius melpomene melpomene | reverse complement strand
ATTAGCCTGCTCTGCAATATAATGTAATATATTATTATTTTGTTTTGAGTCTGTGCCTTCTGCGCCACGACTGGCCTTATTGATACAAACTGAAATAGAGTTACTATAATAATTAATTATAAATTTTATTTGATGATAATTAAAATTTTTAATATTACTATAATGTGTATACTATTAAGAAATTTTATTATTTAGGTCGACTTTATTTGATCTAAAAGAAAATAAACTTCATTTTTAAGTTAAAACGATTCAAAATTGTAATAGCATTCCAAAATATATTCTAAATGATACGCATGGTGTTTAGGTAAAAAAGAAAAACATATTTAAATGAAGAATAATTTAATAAGTAAACAAAATATTCTCAAACATTAACATTAAACAAATAATAAGCTACAATTTTAAATATAATACATATAATTTTCACATTTATAACATACACCATGAAAATTAAGAATATATCCAATGAAAGTGTTATAACAATAATTGTTTATCGTATGTTTTTGTTGTTATTATTATATTTAATTCATATTCATTTCCTCGAATCGGTCTCTTATCGTATGTACGTATTTATAATTGGCACACGAATCATTTTCTAGCAGCCTATAGGTATATTCCAAACATACCCTGTACCAAGCCTTATATAATTCTTTTCATTGACACATTTAGCTTTTCAAAGTGTTATTTATAAAGGGTAAACATCAATTAAAAAATGACTGGTATCAATATGGCTCATAAAATTGTATTTTTTTAATGTAAAAATTCCGCTTCACGCTGTATTCCGCATATAGCAGGGCAGTCAGAGAATCTAGGCGTAAGACTCTCCGTTCCCCACCATCGCCGAATTTTCGAGGTATTGCGTGTTGAGTGACAGAATTCAACGCCGTAAAAAGAAAAATAATATAAAGTATTATTTTCTTAATTTAAGATACATTAAGGTCAGTATGAAAAAACTGTAAATATTTCAATATTCAATGAATAACAAGAAATTTTAGTACAAACATAATATTATTAAATTATTTCTTCTTCGACAACGTCCTCTGTTTCTCTGCGTGCAGCACCAGTTGCTTGTCAGTCGCCAGTCCCTTCCTGGTCCTCACTGCGTCCATGTACGCTTTGGCTCTGTTCACTCCGTCCCACTTCTCACCCCAGTGGAGGTATTCCTCTTCAGTTCTGGGCCTCCAGAATGGATCTATATCGATCACCTGGAATGGATAAAAATATATCGTTATGTTATGTACAGTTATTATGATTATCGTTAACTATAATAAGGAGCGCCTTCCAATAAATTGTAGCAATGTACTAGATATTAAAAATGTTATAGTAAAATGTAAAAAGTAAATCAAGAAAGTTTAGTGGTTTCATCAAAATATGTTTACATAATTTTAATGTTCTCGTTCTGGTAACAACGCAAAGCACAGGGTTGAGTTTCGCCACTCAACACGCAGTGCCTCCAGAACTCTCCGAAAAAATACTGTATTGAACTGCCAGTGTGAAGGTTCCCTGTGCGGTATACATCGTGACGTTATAAGGAAAAAGCTTCTACAATCTTGTAATCTAAGTAATTTTACAGAATAATCAGAAATAAATTAAGTAAAATTACTTAAGCATAGATACTATAAAACTTACCTCCCAATGACTGAACATGAGTTGAGGAGCGGCGAGACCGGAGGTGTGCGTGCGTAGTTCTATCGCGAACTTGAAGCTCTCCGCGACCGGCATCAGCGCCTGCACCCTGAACGACGCCGACCCGCTCTGGAGGTCGCTCCCGATGACCCTGCCGCCGCGTCTGCCCAAAGCTGCGTATAGTCTGCCTGTAATAATAATAAATTAAATAGATTAATTATTTTTTTAAATTATTAACATTATGTATCTATATATATAAAAGGACTTGTCCTCACTGACTGAGGTAAGACGCACGCACAGCCGTAACCGCTGTGCGTAGAAACGTGGAATTTGGACAAAAGTTTACTTTCGTAATCTGGACATCCACTAAGAAGGGATTTTTTCATTTATTAAAAATTTAACCCTAAAGGGGTGATAGGGGTTGAAAGTTTGTATGGAAAAAAAATTAAATCGGCACCGATTCTTATAAAATTTGAAATTAAGATTTTTAGAAGTATTTAATTGAATACGTGTTTCATCATTTTCTAAAATTCTCCCCCTAAGGGTGCAAATAAGGGGTTGAAAGTTTGTATAGATTTTTTTTAAATCAACACCAATTTCTATAAAATTTGAAATTTAGACTCTTAAAAATATTCAATTGAACACATGTTTCATGGTTTATTAGAATTCACCTCTAAATAAGCGAGCGAAGCTGCGCGCGTCCAATAGTCTATTAATAATACAAAAAATGTTGAAAGCAATGTCTTAAATTCATGACTTTTGTCTCATTAACTTTCATATGATATTTGAAAAATCAAAATGAAGTCAACTCTATACCTTATTTGATTATATAAGTTATATATACTAAGGAGATTATATATTTTATTGTTTGCAAATCATATGAAAAATGACATAATATAAAGGAAAAAAGATAAAAATAGAATTTAGAAGCTTTTGCACAACAATATCAAAATTTGCTGAGTTTATTGACTGAAACCGTACACCACGGGTATCGGGTGACTTCGCGTGATAACTTTATAAGAAGGAT
The DNA here is from genome assembly GCA_000313835.2 of Heliconius melpomene melpomene. Lineage (NCBI taxonomy): Eukaryota > Metazoa > Arthropoda > Insecta > Lepidoptera > Nymphalidae > Heliconius > Heliconius melpomene. The sequence goes on along the minus strand of HE670672.1, from coordinate 36,518 downwards.
ATGAAAAACTACACGAAAAAAGTTCGCTTCGTGACGCCATAGCTTAACGAAATTTTTAGGGTGCAGTCGGGTAGAAAGATTCTTGTAAACGGATTCGGTATGGTCATTTTGAGATGAAAAGAGGTCTTCCGGTTATGGGCGTGCATCCGGTCCGATTCGTCACGTCCGGATGCTGGGGCCCGGAGCTCACTGACGCTTCTTGACAAGTAAATTAAGATGAAGTTACAGTTGATAAAGTTAAAAAAAAGTTACATATTTTTTATTAAATTTTCATTTCTTCACTTTAGTGTCGAGGCCAAAACGCTATATCTCTAGATTTAGGCGTAAAGTGGGCAGCGGAGTGTTTTAACACTAGATTCCCTCTGCCTACCCTGTGTTATCGAAAACGAAATTAGTATTTTCAATAACACAATAGTAAAACGTTTGTGTAGAAAAATATATAAAATAAACAATCCATATAAAACACAATGGACATTTACAGGTACTCGTGTTTGGTGTTACGTTACAACCGACGCTGTTACAATTTGTATGTGTGTATAATTATAACAGGACAAAGTTCTATGGAATTGTTCTTTAAAATAATAATATTAGTTTAGAAAGTAGTTATTATATGTAGGGGAATAAAGTCCCATTTTATAATTGTTATTTAATCGATTTCTAATTTCTTCGAATTCTGGAGGCATTGCGTGTTGAGGGGCGGAACTCAACGCCGCGCTTCGCTTTAACTAAATGTACCTAAGCTATGTATAAAACGACGAAACAACATTTTTTTTTTCAAATTTTCGCGAGATAGGCGTTAGAAAATCTAATGTTGAGCTTAATAATTCTTACTATTGTAGATAGGTTCTCAATTATTATTATTTTTCATATAGTTTCCTGCCAATTTTAAATGTTTTTTTTCCTTATCTGATAACAAAAAGTACTATAATTTTTTTAGCTTCACGGTTTGCCCCGCAAACAGCAGGGTTGGCAGAACTTAGTGACAAGACACTTCGTTCTTCGTTCAATGTAGTGCCTTTTCTGCTTCGTCGGCTTAGTGAGTGATGATGAGGACTAGAGATTGAACTCACAACCAACGCTTATGCAATCAGGAGTATCGGCTGTGTTACCCGCTACGATGGCCTCACGATATAGCTATAATTAATATCAATATTTTTCCAAGCGGAATTTGAATTTACAACTAACTACGACCACTAGAACTGTGCTACGACGACGTCTGTTAAAATCACATTCAAACAATTTAATGTTTAATAAACGTATAACATAAAATTAGGATAATAATCTAAAACTAGAGTATATTTTCATACAATTTTATTCGTCGACGTAAGCAAAATCTCGCTTAGAATTTGAGTGCTTTTGCGGTTTTGTTGGTAAAAATCATATTAGAGACAAAATAAACTAGCCGCGAACCGCATTTTTAATGGATTTATAAAAATGTAAGGTTTACGCTCAAATGGACTCGTTCTTAAAGATTCCTTTTATTTTATTATACTTAGTTTTTATATTTGAGTTGTATGCTGGCACAGTTTGGGTTTTGATATCAATGAGATTTAGATTAAATTAGAATTTGAATTTTCAAATTGTCACAACCCAGTGCCACGAGGCTGTGTAAATAAATAAATAAATAATAATAACAAATATTAATTAACATAAAAAATAAAACTAAATAACCACTACGAGGAAATAAAAGTGGTTTATCTCTATTCATTTTTATTGGCAGTCGTGCCGCAGGGACAAAATCGACTGGTTGTGGGTTCGATCCCCACTCGAGGGAAGGAAATATTTATTTAAATTTATATTTTAATTTCTTTGCTCTGTTGTCGAGGCAAAGCGCAAGGTTGAGTTCTGCCACTCAACACGCAATACCTCCAGAATTCGACGGAAAGTAGGGAACGGAGTGTTTTAACACCAGGTTCCCTCTGCTTATCCTACTGTGTGCGGGATACAGCGTGAAACTGTTTTATTTTTTTTTTCAATTTTTATTGAAGAATTTCTATAAAACATATTATATCGCAAAAGTTTAGTGATATGAGTAAAGTCATTAACTTACGCAGTCCCACTTTAAAAGTAAACGGATATTGGGTTCAATTTCGCTGACCGGCTATATTAGGCAATTTAATTTTAACCAAGTAAGCGGCGACTTTTGTTTAGCATTCGTTTAGAAATGCGATATTTCCTTTAAAATTTAAAATACCATTCTAATAGCGGTTCATATTATTAAATACTCGTATAAATATTTTATGAATCTTTGAATTATCTATAAACAAATAAAACATTTATACAAATATTTTTCATTAATTAAGAGAGAAGACAATTATAAAATTAAAATAAATTATTATGTATAATATATAAAGGTTTTATTTATGTATAAAAACACATCTAAGTACGTACTTAGATTAAATTAGACAATAAATACTAAACGTCGTTAGACTTAGATTTAGAGGATAGAACGGACCGTTGCGCCCTATATCGCCGTGACCGGAGCCGGTGATAAAGCAGTTATATTTTGTTCCGGGACATCCGTCCTTCACACGACAGCTAAACAAACATAACGATATTTCTATTCATATATATATATATATATTGTTAAAAACTATTGAAAATATTAAATAAAGTGGGAAAGGTAATGAATTAAAACAAGGCTTCAAATAATTATTAAACAACCAAAGGGAATTATCTAGCAGTCTAATAACAATATCTGGTTCTAAAGAATCCATCGGGGAGAGTGACGTTAGCGATCCTTTTCTTTCGGTCGCCGTTGACAGCCCATAAAAGTGCCAGCCAGTAATTAGAGTCGTCCTTATATAACCTTTATGGTCATTATTTGATTATTTCTAACAATATATATACACATATTCTATAACATATATATTTAATGTTGTTAGGCTTTGTTTTTAAAATTATGGCAATAAAGAAAAAACATTTTAGTATAAATTACGAAAGTATTAAGATAATGAATAATATGGAACCAGAAAGAAAAGTAAAGTCAAAAGTATCTTCCTAGATACTATTTTTTGGGGTCAGTTTATTTATGAGGTCAGTCGTGGCAAAGGGGCTTGTAAACCGACTGGTTGTGGGTTCGATTCCCACTATTTATAAACATACATATAAAATTTTGATACGAAAAGAACTTTCTGTATAAATTTGTTATATCTACTATAATCAATATCAGAAGCATATAGGTGTCGTATCTATGGATAAATTAATATAGTTAATCAACTGTTAATTGATATTGCTAGTAATTAATGATATCCGCGACTCTATACGTAATATGACTATTAATAATATATGTAAGTTATAGTTTCAATATATTAATTATAGTACATACGTGCTATAAATTATTGATTGCAATTTTGAAATATATGTAGTTTAAAAAATAAAATCCGATTCACGCTGTATCCCGCACTCCCTAGGCAGCCCTCTGCCAACCCAGTGTTTAATTAACCCCACTTTCCGCTGAATTCTGAGACATTCGGTGTTGATTGGCGGACCCTATAACAGCATACAATTTATTTATTTATTTATTAGGAAGCCAACATTACATACTAAGACTACAATGGTTACAAACATTTTTAAATATATTGATACAAAGTATGTCTCAATTATAGGCTAACTTTGCATGTATAGTAAAGTTGCTGCTCACATCTAAATTAACAAAAATAAACAACAACAATAATAATAATAAAAAAAAAAACTACTAACCAGGTATATAAATTTAAACTTATAACATAAACATTGTTCTAATTATAAAAAAAGACAGACAACTAAAAAAGATAATACTTAAATTTAAAAAAATTACTAAAAATAGCCAAACATAAAACAAAACAAAAAAAAAACAAACTATCAAAACCAAACTGAAGTTCTTAAAACAAAAAAATAAATAAAAAATGTTATAATAATTATAATTATTAATTATAATTATTGTAAGTAAGCTTTATACAAAATCGTAGTGACCTTCAATACTAGATGTTTGCGACGAGCATCGAATGCGTATACCGCAAACATCCGTTGGGTCGGCACTCCCAGATCCCATATAAAAACATCTTATTATAAGCTGACAAGCTCCGGCCGTTGCGTTGTAACGGCACGCGGAAATATAGCACAATTAAAGAAAATACCGTACCGGGACTCTTTTATAGCTAAATGATCATTATGATGGATTGACCCTATCTATCTATATTTTTTATCTTTTTCTTTTCTCCATTTTATAGGTATTTCGTATGTTATGAAATAGGCAGAGAGAATTGTGGTGGTATTTTGAATGGTGGGTTATGAAATCAACGATGTACCGCTATGACCAATATAAACATTTCCAATACAAACTTTTTCAATTGGACCTAATACCCTAAGCTCAATATATGGTAAGCATCAAGAAATCAATATATTTTTATGAGTATATCTATATCTAAGAACGTAAGATACTTTTCTTTAAAACAAAAAACATTCATGGAAAAAATGGCAATTGCTGAACGTAGACTTTAAATATAATGAAGAGTTAGGCCGCAAATAATTTTTCTTATAAGCACCTACGATATTATATTTATTAAAAATAAACAAGTTCCCTTTTAATCTATTCTAATAATAGTAGGTATATTAATAAGTTCCATTATAAAATATATTATATCTAATTATTAAATTTGCAATTTCACTTAACATATAACGACATAATAAATGCATAAGAAACCCAATCTAGATGAACACGTAAACAGGTGCAATCTGGTCATACATATATAAAATGACTCAAAGATGATTTAAACGAATAAGTCTTATCTAGATTCAGTCTAAAAACGTAATTAAACTAGTTTTTAATTTAAAAGTGGTAGGCAGATGGAACCTAATTCCGTCCCCCATTTTCCGCAGAATTTTGGAGGCATTGAGTAGCGTAACTCAACCCCGAGACACCAGAGCTAAGAAATGAGAACGAAAAATTTAAATAAATATTTTATTACCTCGAGTGGAGATCGAACCCGCAACCAGTCGCGTTTACACCCACTTGTGCTTCTGTGCCACAGCTGGCCTCTAAGCCATTTTTTATTGAATTAATTATCTCTATCTGCAATTACTTCGGCGCCAATCTAGATTCACTTAAGATTAATTCTGAATCAACATTTATCTTTAGTTTAAAATAAAACACCCATCGGTTGCATAAAATATATGATAGCCAAGGATTGTGGTTATCAATTCAATCCAAGGTTAAAAATAGACCGTCCGTCGAGTACTATTGACCGTGAAACGAGCAAAAAGTTAAACTAAACGACAATTCCACAAATATTTTTAACTGTAGCTAGTTATTTTTAACTGGAGGTTTAAGATAAGAGGTGCTATTATCGAATATCCAGATCCGATCGGATTTTGTTTTATGTTTATTCTTTATAGCGACGGGAAATGAGCGACGGGAAGGGAGAAAAACGTAATAGTCCGCTTTTTACCACGCCTCGTCGGTGACAAATTGCGAGCGGTTCGAGTTCTGTTTCTGTTAACCTGTTGTCGACGTCATAGGTTTCCATGCTGCTTTTACCATTACATTTGTTATTATGACCTGGTTACATTTTGATATGATAATAACATGATATCAGCTTCACGCTAGGGTAGGCAGAGGGAATATAGTGTTAAGGCACTCCGTTCTCCATTTTATATTAATAAAAACACATTCATTACCCAGAGTTGGAATCGAACTTACAGCCGTCTCGCTTACAGTCACAGTTGCTTGTACCTTAGCGACACTACGGCCCCCATATTTTTAAAATACGTTTTTACTAAGATTTTTTACATATTTGAAGAATAAGGAAACTTTTGATTATGTTTTAAGTTTAGTTTGTTTAATCTTTCTAATAACAAAATCAAAACGGTAAAGAATACCCGATATTTCAGGCTGGGGCAAAGGAAGCGGGGTCTCGTTACTGATATCCGTCGTACTCGTACTTGCGCGCGCGGCTAAGAACTTACATCCTGTAGCATCTGGTGGTGCTCTTCATTTAAGAAGTGTTTGTAGCTAACGAGTAAATATATATATAAAAAAAAGTTAATTACTGTGGGAATTACACACCCTCCTGTAGTAATAGGATTTTAATTCAGTTACTTTTGTTCCGTAGTATAAACTATTAATACAAAAAAAATCAGGTTCGCTCTGCATTCCGCACACAGCATGGAAGGCAGAGGGAACCTAGTGTTAAATAAATAATAATTCATTCCCTCGGGATGGAATCGAACCCATAACCGTCGCGTTACACCCCCTTGTTACACTCCTCCGCTACAACGGCCTCGCTATTAATATTTACTATGAAATTATAAAACTTAAAAATTTTCAATTTCTTGGTATAACAACAAGTAATTTCACATGTAAAACCAATTTATATATAGAAATTGATTATAACTTATATTATAGAAAATAATAAATTTATATATATGGAATAAATTGTGCAATTCATTGGAATTATATGATATCAGACTATAATCTATAAGAAGGTTACTATAATGACGTTAGGTAATACGAAGCCTAGACTACTATAATTTAATTTAGGTTTTATTATGCACTAGATTTATTTTATAAGGTTGGACTATTTTTAGATTTAAAAGCGCGCCACGAGATCCTGATTAGTCGTGCTGATGTATTCTCCACATAGCGGAGTAGCATCAGGCAGGCGGAACCCTAGTGTCAACACAGCTGTCCAGTTTACGCCCGAAAAGTACTAAGACAGTACCTACTTGTTAAGTAAAACAAAAAAATACTTAACGCTTTATCTAAGTAAAATGGGAAAATGAAAATACCACTGCGGATATAATGCATATATCGGCGTTGAGTTCCGCCACTCAACAAGCAATGCATCCAAAACAACAGAGTGTTTTAACACTAGTAAAAATTACCAAGTTTCCTTTTGCCTACAATATAGCATTGTAAAGTTGTAAAACATATTACAATTATCTCTATCAATCCCAACGAGTGATAATCGAACCCAGAACCTGCCACCAGTCAGACGCTGCCACTGCGCTACGAAGGCCTCAATCCTTGATAGCATTAGCATCAATTATTGTTCTATTTCGGGGATCAATGGCTGGTTGAGGCAGGAGGTCGCACGTGGGCAGATGTCAACCTGCACGTGGACGATACGACCACTGACTGTGAAGATCTAGGCAAATATATGAAATTCGATTAGGTAATTTATGTATGGATTAAATTATATTTATTTTATATCTTATAGTTATAAAAAATAGGGTGTTAAAATGAAACCATTAAATACTAAAACTAGACTAATTTTGTGCGTTATTATAAGCTTCAGATAACTATAATATACTATTCAAGCAGTTTCCAACGGGTGCCATTTTCACTAGGACGAATAAATTAACCCTAGCTTCCCCCAGCCTCCCCTAGCGTACGAGGGACACGTTACACAGCAAAACATCAACTTAAAAAAAAAAATATATATATAATAAAAGAAAAAAATAAATCCTAAGACGTATCCATAAATCTTAAGATCGTCGTCTGGTATTTGCGGTCACACTACACGTGGCGTCTTGAGACACGCTTCTACGAGTATCTATAAAGGATCTTATATCTCTGTTATATTGGCAGACTTCCGCATTACTTTGTAATATTATTTTTATTTTAATTGTATCTTATACTTAATGATCTATCTATAAATAAAAGTAGTAGGAAAATTTTAATTTGTAATGACTATACGAAGGCGAAGTGCGGCGTTGAGTTCCACTAGTCAACACGTAATGAATCCAGAATTGGGTGGAAAAAGGGGAGCAGCGTGTTTTAACATTAAACTATCTCTGTCTGTCCTGCCTACATACGGGATACAGCGTGAAGCTGAAAAATAATACGAAAAAGATATTTAATCTTTATAAGACTTGGTTAAAATTTATTTATAAAAAATATTTACAAAACGTGTGAAAATTTGCATTCATTAATTTTCACATTCAAATTAATGAATTTATAGTGTAATAAAAATGTTAATAGAAATAATTTTAGCAGTTTCTATTAGTTAAGCCAAAAATAATATTGTATACGGGTTGTCAAGTAAAACTGTATAAGAATTTATGTATATAATTAATAACTGCTAGGAAAAAGGCTAATTTCATTGGTTCTTTTTAGAAAAACGACGTTTCCTTATTAAAAGTACTTGTGATTCAATTAAGTATTTATAATATCTAATAATAAAAAATATATATTCAATATTTTTTTTACCTTAACTAAGACTTTATTGTTAGAAATAAATCAAAGAAGTAATTTCAAATTCGAACTCCAAGCATTCAAAAGTATTATATCTAACCTACAAATATTTTCAAGTTGTAATCTAAGTTAGCTAATATATGGTATATTACGCTAACTTTAAACTTCCAAAGAGATTTATCGCAGTCAGTGGAAAACAGTACTTATTTAACTTGTCAAATAGTTCTTAGGTAAGCACGTCGCGTGTGTCGAGCCATTATAATTTTAGTGTAAAAGTTGGTACTAGCTATTAAGAAGTTTTCCAACGGCCGTTACAAACGAGCCTAGTTTTCCATCATTAGAAGAAAATACGTATATAATAGCATTTGTGTATTCTACCGTGATTGCACGCAAATTAAGATTATGACGTCAGTGGTTGTTAGAGGGTTTGTAATTTAGTTTACGTAAGCGTGTTAGCGTAAAATTATATTAAGGACATTTTGTTTTCATCTTCACGCTGTATCCCGCATATATATAGCATGCAAGGCAGAGGAAACCTAGTGTAAAGACACTCGAGGTTCAACGACGTGAGCGAGTGGGAATCGAACCCACATACTTCAACGAACTGTGTTTATAACCACAACAAAACGCGTGTACAATTGCGCCTCTAGGGCCTTAATGAAGCCTTTTAAAAATTAATTAATAGAAATTAAAAAGTAAAGCCCATAAAAGAATCAATTTGGACCATTAAAAATACAACCATACTCAACGACAATAAAAACTTGAACCAAAGTCATAATCCACAGATTATTAACTACAAACTGGAAAAAAAAGCTGTAATAAAACGAAAAAAAAAAAAAAACACCAGTTAAACGCTTTAACTGCCTTAAGTTATCTAAGAGAATAGGCCTAACCGGATATCTCACTTCCTAGTAAAAGAACAAAAGTCAAATGACAAATGCTATGGAATGGTATATACAAAGGCTCGAGTGCGCGTGCCGGTGTGTTTCTTTATTATGATAAAGAAATCTACAGTTTCTTCACTGGAGGGGGTGCGAGAAAAAAAACACTAACCACTAGAGTTTCGAGTGTCTTTGTTTAGTCACTATCGGGAGAATACACTTAGTTTTAGTGGTGTGCCTTCTTATCTAACACGTAGGGTTGTCATAGTTTATAGGAGGTTTAAAAGATATTGTAATTTATTATTAGACTAGCGGACGCGCGCAGCTTCGCTTACGTATTTAGGGGTGAATTCTAATAAACCATGAAACATGTGTTCAATGAAATATTTTTAAGAGTCTAAATTTCAAATTTTATAAAAATCGGTGGCGATTTAAGAATTTTTCCATACAAACTTACAACCCCTTATTTGCACCCTTATGGAAAGAATTCTAGAAAACCATGAAATACGTGTTCAATTAAATACTTTTAAGAGTCTGAATTTAAATTTTTATAAGAATCGGTGCCGATTTCAATTTTTTTCCATACTAACTTTCAACCCCTATTTCGACCCTTTAGGGTTAAATTTTCCAAAATCCCTTCTTAGTCCAGATAACGAAAGTAAACACCTGTCCAAATTTCACGTTTCTACGCACAGCGGTTACGGCTGTGCGTGCGTCTTACCTCAGTCAGTGAGGACAAGTCCTTTTATATATATAGATTAGTTGTCCTTAATTTTTTTTCAATAATATTTATAAATGAATATTAAAACCCTCCGCTCTTTACTTTCCACCGAATTTCGGAAACATTGCGTGCGGTGTGGCGGAAAGAAATGAAAATATAATTAATTCATTTTTTAGAATAGGAATCAAACCCACAACCTGTCACGTTTACATTCATGCCTTGCGCGACTGGTCACAGAATTCGGCAGAAAGTGGAGAGCGGAGTGTCTTAACACTAAGCTACCTCTGCATGCCCTACAAAAACGATATACAGCGGGAATTTAAAAAATACCAGTAAGGTACATGCAAAAAGGTGTGTGAACACACTTTTACAAGTGTCTATAAATTTTTTTTGAAGTGTTTTGATCAGCAAAATTCTCTCGTTATTTAGTCCACTCGAATTGATAGCTTTCACATGAAGTGATACTAAAGTGTACTTCTGTTACGTTATTTAACTTTTACTATATTCATGTCACATTTCGTATAGGGAAAAGGTATTAAAATATTTTTTTACATTATTTGAAACAAATATAGTCTTATATACCAAATTTCTAAGAATTTAAAAGAACATAAATCTACCACATTTTAACAATATGCAAAATACTATAAACACTCATGTGGAGAATATTTTCTTTATTAAACCTGCAAAATATTTTCTAAGAAAATTATATTAAAATTTTGGCATTTCTTTATAACTTCTGTTATAAAAACTTGGACTTGGAGACTACATACGATCGTTGCGAACACCGTTATTCCTTTCTTGATCTAAGGCTATTTTTTATTTTACTATATCGTAAACCTTTTATCGTTGGCCAAGAAAAAGCAGGGGACCGGTTCTGTCCAAATACCTATAGACTTAGGTAACATGCCATTTTCAAGCATGCCATTCTTAAGTATACCTACTATAGAAGAATTATTAAAAAAAATGCTACAATAGTTTTTTAATATATAATATAAATAAATAAAAAACCAGTTCAATAACGGACAATTTTGTCAAAATTTCAATTCCTATTAAAACTTGCCTTCGAGTCGCTTCGTAATGAAAAAAAACATGTGACCACGTGCCAAGGAACACACATTCATATAAAGCCTCGACACCTTAGATCATCGGATTCATAGAAATGATTTAACTGTGATAATTATTTTACATATACTGAGAACTTAGGTTAACTACAATATTTTTAATATAATATACTAAAAATATATATAAATACAAAAACGCAAACTTAGTTAATTAAATTTTAGAGAAGAAACTAAAAAAAAAATAGCAAAAGGATACGAAAATCAACGATTTCTCTCAATTAAAAACAATAATATATATGACAAAGTAACGTAGATGACAATTTAATAAGTTATATATAATAAACAGGTTTCACGACGTACTCGTGATGGCATTTCTATGACGATCGGTGCTAGCCCGACAACGTATAACCAGAAGGTATACATAGTACTATGTCGACTGTCCACTCATTCATAAGAAGCGGTTCATTCATGCGAGCGCGCGGACAATGAATGGGAGCGAGCGAGATAGAAGATAGGGTTAGGTCGTAGCCAGAGGACTGTAGTTCTTACTATTATCTTGCAAATATTTTCTTATCATACCATTAACAATAATTATATGTAAGACAATTTGTATATTTATTAAAGTTATAGCAAGTTAATTAAATATTTATGTATAGGTATAATTTGACAAGGAACCTGTAGAAAAAGAAACTAAAAATGTTAACAATTAATAAATAACAAAATTAACCATTAAAATATATCTCTTTCATAGTAAATATTAATATTAATGAAAATATTAATGAAAGGATCGCTCATTCAACTCATCGCTGGTCGTATTACATTGACAACAATTTCAAATTCCCATGAATGGCCGGTTCCGCGAACCGACTTTTGAAACAATAGTATATGTTTTTAAAAGCTACTTACAAGAACTACTCGTGGTCAAGTGGGATTATCGTACGTTCATTGTTCTTCGAGTGGAGTTGTAAAGCCATAAGAAGCTTCGTAAGACAGAAATAACTTTACATTGTAATACTAAACAATGAAAAATAAATATAAATACATAATTCTAAGCCCAACTATTCTTATTTAGTCGTTTTGGAGGACTAATTATTATTATTAATATTTAAAAAAATTGCGAAAACGATTAAATTGGAAAAAAAAAACGTTACTTAAGTGTAACTTAAAATCAATATAAACGTTTCTTTAGACTCGAGCAACAAGATTGTGTAAAAAAAACATCGTCGGTAGGAAGTCAACCCGAGCGCGACTCTATAGTCTTGATACGTGGAAGATTCCGAAATGTATAATAAATAAATATAAACACGTTCATTCACAAGTATCTGAGCTTTATATTAAACTTAACTATGTATTTATTTTAATTATAGTTTATGAGAATATACAACTTTGAGAAAAGTTATAGTTAAAATAATAATTCTAAAAATTATAATATATAAGTTATTAAGAAAACTAAATATGCAAGAACAAATCCTACAAAAACCAAACAATTAAACAAACAAAAATAATGAAAAAGCTCCAGCGCAAAAGCCTCCAAAGTATCAAGTGGTCGCGATCCCCGTCCGCCGGCCTCACCGGGCGCGTAGGCCAAGAGTTACCTGCGTCGGCGCGCCCGCCGCCAGTCCGAGCCCGACCCGCACGCCGCCCGTCCGTGCCACAGTGTCACCGTGCCACAGTGTCACAGTGCAACATGCAAGTGCTAGCCGCGCTGCTCATTGCGGGGTTCATCGCCGGCGCGAGGCCCACCATACGGACACCCCTCGAAGCCTTCCGCCCGTCCGGAGAAACGCACGTGCGGAGACCGGAGAAACTGCCCCTATTGCCGCACAAACGGACCGCCCAGCCCAAGAGTGGACTCAAAATTCTCTATCAAACTGGAGTGAGTATTGAGATCCTTCTTTTAGCAACAAGTGTATAAATAAATAAGTTTCTTTATAGCTAACAGAATTCGCAGCGTTGCCTTGAAAATTTTATGTCGTAACCTGCATCATTATGACCTAATTTTTATGTTGTCATTTACGAAATCGTTATTATTTATGCATAAAATAAACCTAAAATGGCCTTTCCTCGATTTACACTCACCAGTTAATTTGCCGCGACGGATGTAATGTTTTAACTCTCATGGTTTCCGATATCTTGGAGTAATTACAGCCTAGTTAATACCAGCTCAGATATTATATTTATGAATTTAATATAACGTATAGAAATTATTAGGATATCCTGAGAGGCGGTTCATTTTGTGCTAGCATATATTTTTTAGTAACTGTATCTGTTACACTTCCGTGCTATTTGGGGTAGGATTGAAAAGTTGCTTGTTAAACTTTAAATGAATGCGTAAATAAATAAATAATAGTATTTATTTATACGTTTTAACGGAGGTCGTCGTGGTACAAGCGTGTAACTGTAACGTGACGGTAGTGGGTTCTATTCCCACTGGTGGGAATGAATTATTATTTATTAATATATTCTTTTCTTCGCTCTGGTACTAAGGCAAGAGCGCAACGTTGAGTTTCATATCTTGATACGTAAGATCTCGAGAAATTCGGTCAAATAAGAGTTATTAAATACTAAAAAGCTATAATAAAAAATCTTTATTATTATTATTTATTGGAACGCAAGCGATTGATTTTTATCTCAAAATTTCTTTACTTTTGGAACAAAACTCGAAAGGACATTTGGCGGGAAAATATGTATTTGAGATATGATCTAAAGTACGTGTTAAGTTATAATAATATCATAATAAACTTAAACGGGTGATTGTTATTAATAAAAAAAATCATCGTTTATGGCTTGTTTACTTCTACAGCAGTAGTAAGTGTGTGAAATGTCGTGACTATGCTCACGAATTGATATAATCGAATACTCATTGAAATTAAACAATGTGTAATATAGAGAGAGAGAGAAATAAATATGAATTACTTGTATAATGCAAAATTATTCCGATATAATTGTATAAATTAAATAAAAAATTGTAATTATCAAATACTGTCGCAAATTAACCTGAACTAAGTTACGAGTGATTTGTTTTCTTTCATCATCGAAATTACTTTAAGAGAATTAAGTAAAGTGATTAAATATCGGTGATTAACCAAATTATATATAAATGAATTAACTTGGAAAGGAAACGAAAATACAACGAAAAAAATAATAATTTATATAATCGCTTTTGATCAGAAACGTTTATTATTCTTGTAAGAAATGTTATTATAGAAATTTACCTCCTATTCGTGGACCTTCTTACTTGGAAGTCATTTACTACATCTTGGAATCCGCTCTGGACATAGGCAGATAGATGGAAATATTTGGAATTGTCCAACCAATGTTTTCCTGGATAAAACGTTTTCGAGATCTCCATGATATTATTAGTCACGTATGCGATGTTCTTCCACGAAGGGAACCACCCAGCAATTAGCCCAATTAAAACAAAAAATACCGACAATTAAACCTGATACTATGAGTAATAAACGCGAGTAGAAAATCAAGCGGAAAGACAGTGTATATGTCCCATACAAAACAACTTAAAAATAACAACAACATCTATCTATCTATATAAAATGCTGCCCATTTCCTTGGAGAAACTGATATTGGCGCTCGTGTATAGTAATTACATATAAGATTGGTAAAAAATAGAAGTCACGGATGTCAAATTTCGTCGGTCATATTAAAAAAAAACCATAATCATATTATTATACCTAATTTTGAAGTCGGTTGAAAAAGATAATCGCCCAACCTAGGTCCATAATTGCGTTTCTTCGATATCAGCTCTTGCTGCCATCTCGGTTATATTTCAAACTGATCTGTAAGATATGAGGCTTAAAACTTGAAATTGGTGTTTATTTGGGATATTTTTAGATCTGGTATTGTAATATGGTAGCGGAGCAGGCCGTAGAAGCATGCGTAACACTGGTAGCGGACAGGTGTTCATTCACTCATTCTTATCTTGACAGCTTCGATGACTTACGGTCGAGGCTACGTCCCGACCAGTGTGTGCTATTTGGTTGAAAAAAAACTTTTTTGTTTTTTTTTCTCTTTTTATGTCGTTGGCTTTAAGCTCATTCGTAACGGTAACCTTCTTTTCGGTCGTACGTCTTAAGGAATGGAATTTAAAAGTTATCTTGTCATTTATTCATATTTCTTTATGCAAGAGTGTAATCTTGACAGATACGAGTGTGTTGGCGCGTTTCGATTATTCCAGCTATAAGTCTAATTTTAAAGCATCTAAGATTCAATAATGAGGCCTAGGTTTGATTCATACTCGACGAAAGGAAATATATAATATTTTCAGTTCTTCTACATGCGGGATAAAGCGTGAAGCTTAAAAAAAGAACAAAAACAATCAATAATATGTAGCAATTACACGAATTTGAATTCCAACGGATATAACAACAATAGCAAAGGAACACTCGTCGCCTATTTCAAGTGGCGGCAGTGTTTGCGATCCAAGAGAATGGAACTACAGGAGGACCGACAAACAAACAAAAGAACTTCTTGTGAATGTCAAAACCGCAGGAGGGTGCTGGTCAATGATCACCTGCTTCACCTTATAAAGGACTCTTTATTCGATACCGAGAACAATTGGATACGATTAAATAGTTACGTCGGTGAAACCGTTTTCTAAGTAAACGTGTATAATATTAAGATAACGTATATTTTCACTGAAATAACAAGAGGGAACCAACCTGGGAACCTGGGAAAAACCTGGGAACTTACTCTTGAAACACTGCTTACATAAAGACATTTCCGTTCACCATTTCCCGCCTTATTTCGGAGGCATTGCGAGTTGAGTGGCAGAACTTAACGCTGCATTAAATATATTATATGAACGTAGATTAATTATATTATTTATATTAATATCTATTTATTTGTACCAAAAGCAAATAATAATTTCGCCAAATATTAGTTCAAACGGAAGGCCAACGAGCAGACCGCCATCTCAACACCTCAGAGTCTCCGCTGACAGCGGCAATAGAATAATAGGCATGCCATTTGGCTATCATGATTTATTGGGTGTGAATTTTGAATTGCCTTTATTGTTTAATCTATAATCTGGACGAAATTTTAGGTCTTGTTATATTATTAAAAGTTTTTTTTTAGATATCTTCTTATGGAAATTTTGAGGAAAATAGATAGCAAACGCGTAACTAATAATTTTAGTTATTAAGAAAGTTTAGAATATTTACGTGTAAGTATTTCTCAAATAGTTTTATTAAAAAATTAATTCTAATAAATGACTAAACCTGGTTTAAATTCTTTAATATCTCATTTATATTAACTATAAATAGATTTAGGAAAGTTGTATTTTGTATATTTAATCGAATAACGTGCGTCCGTACATAATTTTACTGTAGAGTTTAATTTCGATACGATTATTCCGGATGTTATTGAAAAGCCTAGAACGGATATTGGAAGCAAAGCGCTGCTGGCATCGGCTCCAATCAATCATTATTAATGTTTATTAAATGACGACCTCGGAAATTTCCTATCCACGTGTAAATAACCAACAAACAATGTAAATAACCCGTCCACACTTGTATTTCGTCAATATTTTAACAATTTTTTTATATAACATAAATATATTTCATAAAATAAAATAATATCTATATAATTAAATATTTTATTATTAATTAATATAAAAAAAAGACTAAAGTACTATATAACTGTATCAATCACGAAGATATGCTATCGTGATAGTGGGCAATGAAATCTTTATTTCCACAGCCAGTATAAATATCCGATAGGAAGGCGAGCGGAGACGGACGTAACGGGAGTTCAACGTATGTAACGTCAACCGGACTTGCAAAAATAATGCATATCAAAATATTTAGCGCAAAGCTGCTTGAGAATAGAATTTTATTAAGAGGAAATATTAAAATACCGACGATTGCTTTTATTGGGTTAAAATTGTTTACACGTAATTCAATTAAGCTGTATTAATTTCATCAAAATCAATCAATGTCACATGTGAACTCCGTTTTGGTCATATATAAGAATATATAATTAATTTTATATATATTTAATAATACCTAATAGTAAATATTCTGAGGGTTGGGTTAAATTCAACTTTTCAAATTATATTAGAATTAAGGAAAGTTTTAATTTTGACGTTTCTTGTAAAGTATAGTAAAAAAAACCTGTCATCATTACATATTACACAATAAATAATATTTATTTAGTTTAAACAAAAATAAAAAAAAAACATGCTCTTCTACGGTATAAATGCTATAAAATGTACTCGAAGCTATAAGTTAAATGAGTCGATTCTAAATTCGAGTGGTTTACTAGTAACCTCTGTAAAGTTCCACTAATCAGATCTTGACTCCATCACCGCACCAGCCCGATGATGTCAAATTGTTGAGGTATCATCAAAGTTAGGTATTTACAATATTTACAAAATCAGTTTTTTTGATTTTGTTACACCTCAGCCTAATAAAGCATTTTAAACAAACCTAACCAATTTCCTAAAAAAAACCCCACTAAAAACTAACAGCCAAACCCCCCCCCCCCCAATCCTTTAAACTTTCATATCCATCAAACACTGACAGATGCTATTGAAGCAACAAAATGGGTATGTAATGAGATAATTAAAGGTTCTCCACGGTTGGGCCGGGCGAGTAGCGTGACCGTGGACACGAGTCAACACGAGTGAATGTAAAAAGTGACCTCGGGAGGGAAGCGAGTCAACAACGTCAGCGGTAAAGGCGGGAGTACAATGCTAGGAATGCTGTCCGAATTCGGACATCTTATCTGTGGGTAACACTATCATTGATAGAAGAGCTTCGCATATTGTAAGTTTTATCTTATTTTTACATATAGGTTCAATTTGAACTTATTTTAAACATTATCTACAACTACAACTATAGCCGTTACTAAATGTCTTAAAAATTTTAACTTGGAGTAAAATGTCTCTTATCTATTTTTTATAATGTAAATAAAAATCCATAACTAAGATTCTGAACAAGGTTAAATTTATTACTTTTAACCGTTAAAAAAAACTAAGCTATTAAATATCGAGCTATATGTATAAAGCATTAGGGAATTGTAAGAAAAAAAAACAATCCAATAAGAAAAGCACCCGAGCAGTCAAAGCTGTGCACCTGCGTTACGCGACAAAAAACCTAAATACGATGCGCCTTTTATTTCTTTATTTCTTTCAAACGTTTCAAAAATAAACACGAATCGACTAAGTTATATAGAAATGGCTTCATTTCGATATTTCCTGGTCTATATAATAGAAGTAGTATAAGAACGTTAAGAACGTTAGTATAAGAACGTTATTGCTAGACTTTTTTTATATTCAACTCTTCCCTGAAGCATTTTGTATTTTATTAATATATCTATACAAAAATATCTAAAAAAAAACTCTGAAGACATATCTGGGATTCAACACATGTGTTGAACTAAAATCTCTTTGCCCATACATTGAGACCCCTCAAAGAAGAACACTCGAGTGTCTTGGTACATAATCAAAGGGACACGTGCGTCTTCAATGGCTCCGGATGCACGGGCCCACGAAAGATGTACCCTACTGTTCTACACGGCTATGTTTAGATTGCTTTAGTATTGAAATATCTATAGGGGACCTATAATTGCTTTGAATTTAAATATTCAAATACAATAACAATAATAGTATGTAACGCAAATCGAACGGTAATTTACAATATTTTGAACAATTCCTTTGGCCAACAATAAGAAATTAGCATTATATATTGCGCCAGGCGTCTACCATTTTTTTTCTTTTAAAACTCCAATCGTCATTCAGTTCACGCAGCAGTAACAGCACAGAATATGACAAAGTAGTACCCAGGTACATGTAAGTGTCATTGGATACATGTCTCAACAATGGAGCTATCTATATACGGCGACTCAATTAGTCTGCGCGTACGCAACGCATTCGGCGATGCTTCCGGGCAAGCGTTGATGTCTTTTAGAGCACTACTGGAATACCTTATAGGGCTACGACCTACAGATCGCATGGGCGGGATAAATGGTACCATTTGTTTATATTTACGGTAACGAAGGCTGCTAAGACTAAGTGGAGTATAAAAATATATATTTGAATATATTAATATTTAAAATGTTAAGTTCTACGTGTTGGCAATTTCATAGTAATTTATGAATATTGATATCTCGGTACATGTTTTTTATATGAGATCTCCTTGAAGAAAAAAATATGTTACGACATCTAAAAAAAATATAATTACTATTATAGATCTCCGAATTTAGAAATAATATCAACAAAAACGTTAGATAAGAAATCGATAATAACATAAATAATGATAACGAAAAAACTTTATCATGTAATTATTTAAAACACAGCTTCTGCTTTTCGCAGTAATTTGTCTTCACCGAAGGGTGATTTCCTTTGGATTAATAACGTTCTTCCTTCAAATTAAAGCTTGCCGTTTAAAAGGATGTAAACTAATTTGAAAAATACAAAAGATGATCGTCCAAATAGGACGGATGTCGAAAACGCCGAAAGCTCCGAGCTAATTAAAGTTATAATAAATAATTTTCGGCCGTTGTTAGCAATTTTGTTGGCTACCTGTGTTCCCGGGTACAATGATCGAGTGATCGGTGATTTGATTCTTTAACTTTTATTTCCATTTCTTCACTCTGGTGTGTGTTACAGAGTGTCTTAACACTGGGTTCCCTCCGCAGGGCACTCTGCTGTGTGCGTGATACAGCGTGAAGCTGATTTATTTTATTTTTAAAAAAATATATATATTCGTAGGAGTCGATCGTTTAGACGTCCGTTTCTGACGTCCGTTGCCCCGAGGTATACTGTATCGGTCGTGTAATTAACGCGAACTAATTGGAATATTATAATAAGTTGGGATCAGTTCGCGTGGGTCACAGGATACTCTTTTATCCTTCTCAGTATATTGTGAATGCAAATGAAGTTCAAGGAAACGAAGGACGTTAGTCGACAAGGCAAGGACGCTTACAGAATATAATATAGATTTTTATCATCAACTAGAAAGCTATTATTTATAATAATATGTTTTATTTAGATTAGTATACTATTTATGGCAATATTCCGTGTAATGTTTTCTAAAACATGTGAAACATTCCTTCATTAGATTTATTTGAGTTCAACTATCCTGTAGTTTATTCTTCACCTTCACACCTTCATGTTTTCTGTGACTGGCCCTATATATTACGAACAACAATAAAAGAAGTAAAAAGCATTAGCTGAGGCGTGTGCCCACGTCTAAGGGCTAGGCGTACTTGGAAGGTTGTGGAAGGTCGCTTGGGCACAGATTATTTCATTAGAGTGGGCGCGCCACGCCACCTGTTCACACCGGATGCCTCGCCCCGCGACCCCTCAACTGCCTCCACGAGAAAAACACGTCCATCTCCGTTTGCAATACATTCAAATTTACAGCTTATATCGTTACGTGAAAGCACGATTTTCTCTTTTGTACCACTCTAAGATAGGCTTTTTAAGTAACTTGCATTATCTTGATCTCTTCTCTCGTGGAAAGCCTCAGGTCCATGTTCTGTCTTATGATTTTACAATTAAGGTTCAATATAAATGTGTAAGATGGAGATCTTCAGTTTTAGAAAAGGACGAAAATGAAACGTCCCCCTAAAACCGTCGCCTCAGGCCGGCGGTCAGATCTTGGACTTGGATTGAAGCCATATCCGATGCAGGTTCCATTTTGTTAGGCGCGTGAAATCTGGTGTATTTTTTGTATAATTCGATATTAAGCACGCGATTCCAATTTCATATCTTGCATGTGGTGATTATTTAATTATGTACCGTAACATTTGTTCGTTTAAATTAATATAAATGACGTTCACTAATTTGACAAAGGCAAAAAATTATGTCTGCTTTATGGGGGAAAAAAGTAGAAAAACTGGTGCAATTTAGAATGCAGGTCGAGATTGCGAGTCATCTTCGAAAAGTCAAGTCAACAACTCATACATTGTGTACAATGCGTGCAAGACGTTTTTTGTTTGTTTCACAAAAGGGCCTATATCCGGCTTTTGAAAGATCTGTCCGAGGCCGTTTCCGCGAAACCCATCGCAATACACAAGAAACGGGAAGTATATCCGGAACAACAAAAAAAAGAATGTGTTTCACGCCTATATAATTGACATTGGGTTGTTAGAGGGCCCTAATGTTTTTCTAGCATATTTGGTTTGATAAAAATAGAGAAAAGAATTGAATATCAAGGTTTAAAAAGAAATTGGCAATTGTCGTTAAATTTACTCGACAGAAAAAAAAAAATACATTCCCACAGCGAACAGGTTGCCGAACGGCATGTCTTCCGGTCGGAAGTAAGTCTAAGACCGATGGTCCTTCGACGCAAAAAAAAAAGTGAATGGACCGAGAGCACATGGCCCCGCATTGTGGTGCCTGACGTAGTTATAATGATCTCTCGTAATCCGCTTCTGTTTTCTTCTCTACAAAGGGCGGCAGGTGCGAACCACTTACGACAAACACATTTCGTATTTCCCACGGTCGCGGTCGGTGCAAAGATGTTTCTTTTAAGGTTGAAGTTGTAATTCACAAAATGCAAAAATATACTGGGCTTGCAGATTTGTCAATCTTTCGATGTAAAATGCTGATTGATGTGCGTTGAATTTCTAGGGTATCAAACAGTTTTATATGCACTTTACATCAGAAGTTTCTTTTTTCTTAGCTTCACGCTTTATCTTGCATTTAGCAGGGTAGGCAAAGGGAAACTAGTGTTAAGACACTCCATTCCTCACTTTCTGCTGAATTTTCGAGGTGTAGCGTTGGTGAAACTCAACGCCATGCTTCTGCCTTGATACCAGAGCGAAGAAATGAAAATGTTCTTTCATTAATTTGAGCCCCAGCACCACGATGATATCATTTTTAACACTACATCTAAATATTAAAACTAAATAATATGTTTTTTATTCAAGAAAATTAATTATTATAAGAAATAAGATGAATGTACAAGATAACGAGATCTATTAGGCAATTGAGGATAAGATATCAACTAGGCACTTGCGTGATCGATATAATATTCTGCGGTTGTATTAAATTTAAATATCATCGACACATTAGCATTTCTATCTTCGTTCTCGATCAGAATAATATGATTTAGTATAAGATTGCACTCATATTTAAATTTCTGTATCTAAATTGCTATAATATATTTTTCAGGTATCGGAGGACGATCTGCCTGACTGCAGAGCGCGGCAGGTGTGCAGCAAAGTGGACCTTTACGATTCAACACAACCCTGGATTGAGAGGAAGTGTCGGTGTCTTGGGCATAGGCCGTGTTCTAGGTTAGTATTTTATTTAAAAAAGATAAATGTTACATATAAATTTAAACTTTATTATTATTTATTTACATTTGTGGAAAAATAAGCTTTACAAATAATTTAACATAGCCGTTCGTTGTGAATATAAATATCAGATTTTCATTAACATAACTTGTACCTAGCACGTGGATGTGGGCAGTAAGGATTTTACACTTAGCGGGTTATTACAAAATATTGGTATAGACTATGTTAGGGCGTTAGCGAAGGTTGCTTTCCATATGTCGTATATGAATTGATTGTAAGAGATGTAGGAGTTCCATCCTTAGGCTCGGAATAGCCGTGGGTAGATAACGGTGTCATATTAAAACACTGTGTATGGATTTTTCATTTGCATGAACTGGTATACATGAATAAAATATAAATTATAGTAGGGCCTACGTTGATCTGGATTGTTCTTGTTATGTAAACACACCTTATTTGGATGACCAGCTCTTTACGTGCTGTACGTTATTTGTATTATTCTTCTAAATTGGGATGAATTGAATTTTAATATTTTAAACTTCCATATAAATAAAAATATATTTAACCAAATAGTTTTGCAATATATTAACATTTATATTCTTTTTATTACAGTGAGCTATCCGATGAAGACAATCACACGTTAGCGGACAAAACTACACTATATAAGACTTGTGAGCCAGTGAAGAGGTTACCAAAGTGTCGATACTTCAAAGACGCAGCATGGATCATATATTCGTTCCCCGACAGCAACGCCACGCAGCAAATTGTTAATTGCCACTGCCCGAAGCAGTCCGTTACGTATCTATTGAAGAAACTACCGTATACGACACCTAGCGGAGAGCAGGGGAATCAGTACCAGTTCGCGTGTTCGCCGCAAAGTGTAAGTTGTTTATAGTTACACTATATTCTAATAGATGGCGTTACACGACTGTTTAATGTAGAATATATAAATAAAGCTTTATTAAAGCTTTTGTAACTTTCGCATTAACTTTAAATATATTAACTATTTCTATTGGTTTAACCATATGTCATACTAATAAAACATGTGATGTAACTCTGTTTGTTACACTTTCACGTTAAAACTACGCAACTGAGTATCATAAAACTTTTTACACATATTCTTAAAATTCTTCGTAAAGCAGTGTTTGAGTCATATAAATAATATATTATTTTTTTCTTACAGAGATTAAGGTGTTCTAGAAAGGAGCCATGCAAGCTATTCAGTGCAAGGCGTCGTCATGAGCAAATCGATGAAGTAAATGCTAATACAATATGCCAGTGCCCAAGGGACCACACGTGTCCGAAACACCACACCGAACCTGGAGTTCTACCTGGTGTTACGTACATCGCTGAAGACATTCGTACGTACCACGGCTACTGTATGCCCGAACCTCCCCTCGATTCATATCGATTTGTTGGTGATAAAGACTGAATAAGAAAACAATATTTTAAGGTGTGATCGCATTTGAATTAGGCAGCTTATATTGCTCATTTACCTGTTTAGTACAAAAATTAGGACTTCAAAATCTCTTATTAATATATAATTTTCACTAACATAGAACTATGTATTTAAGTATACGGTTAACTCAGTGATACTGGTTTTGATATCATCGACACTGTTTAAATATATACAAAATGGAAGTATTTAATTGTAATATTTAACTATTTAATGAGGAACTGTATTATGGTGGATTATTGATTGTTTGTCGCTATATGTTTGTTTGTTTGTATGTAAAAGGCGTTGAGACGACTGTATATGTTGCGCGTAGTGCTTGAAATTGTGTATTGTTATATTTGTAAATAATAATATTATTTTAAGTATCATTCCAAACGTTTAGTTTAAATTATTTTTCATATTTTAATTATTTACTTGCCATACTTACTTAGTTGTTGCGTTTTTTTTTTATTTGTGAAAGTCTTTGACTTAGCATTTGTTCCATGTCTTCCAAGCGAGGGGACTATATGTTCGTTGTTTTGTTTTTGTTTATTGTATAATAGTTTTATACGATAAAGAGATCGATCGAGAGCCATATTTTAAGAGTATATTAAGTAATTTACGAATATGTGATTTTATTAATATGGATTTATAGAAAAAGTCGACCATGAAAAATTTTACAGACATGAATATGCCTACGTTGGTTCCATTCATATCTATATTCAAGTTCATATTCCAAGTTGTATATCTAAATAAATTCTAAAAATGCAATTTTTGGAATTTATATCAAAGTTAATTTTGTAATATGATGAGTAGAAAATAATAAATTTCAAGCTGTATTCATAATTATATTATTTTACCTATAAAGCTAATACTAGAACGTTTTCCCCAATGCCAAGAGTTAGTGGAAACATCAAAGAGGGAGATCTAATAGTGGCTACCATAAATGCATGTGTTTTTATGTAAAACACCAACAAGTCATATTATGTATGTATGTAAATATGAAAAATGTTAATGTTTTTAAATAATACCGATGTGACGGTACGTCTTCCTTATTTGTTTCATGTATAGGTATAAATAAGTTAAATTATTGACATAAAACGAATAAATGTTTTATTTAAATTATATATTTTTTTTTATTTAAAATGCATTTAAAAATGTCTTAATGTTAGTATTACAGACATGTTTGTGCTGAATCTATTATATCGTCTTTTTACTATAAAGTTAGTAGAAGGGAGTTAGTATTGCTTTAAAAAGAAGAAATAAAAAATGTTTAAATAATGGTGCCAATAAATAACGATGATTATAGATATGAGGTCTTCAAGATAAGACGAACCAGGTCTATCACGCGCCAAAGACATGAATTCCCATTCCCTTTTGCAATATTTTTTTTTAAAAAAATTAAAAAAAAAAAAATATGAATTCAAATATTTACATTTGGTGCAACAAAGACCTAATTGCTTTTTTTTACAGGAAAAAGTTAAATATTTTACATATTTAACTATAATTATATGAAATATATGAAAAACATTGATATCCTGAAATTTTTCGAAAAGTCCAAATACATCATTGTTGGGCCAAAACAAGCGATGTTATAACATTCAAAATTAATTATGCAATAACCATTCCAGAATGGATTAAATGTATAATTAATAATACTGAAATATTTACATAAATTGCCTATTTACACGATTAACATACATTATGGAAATTTTATTATTGTCATTTTACAATGTCCGTGGTTTTTGTATCGCAGGTGTTCAATCGAATAAGGAATTATTTATATATTTCCACGTGAAAATCAGGAAAAGTATGAAAATGACGATATGTCACCGGAAAGAATATATGAAAGGAAGCCAGTGATAGCATAGAAAGCATACTCTGTTAAACTCTGGTTTAAATGTAAAGAAGCCAGGTGGTGTGGCACAATGGCAGAAGCGTGTGACTATCAGCGCGACAGTTTATGGGTTCGATTTCCACTAGAGAAAATGAAATATTTAATATTTTCATTCATCGCTCTGGTGTCAAATCACTCCACGAACCAAATCGCAACGCCTCCAGAATCCGGTGGAAAATGGGAAACGGAAATCTTAATAGAAACCAAATATCTTAATACTAGGTTCCCAGGTACCTCTGCCTATCCTGTTATTTGCAATATATTTTTATAGTGAAATCTAAAAAAAATTATAAAAAGAATTCAATAACAATATTTAATTATAATATGAAAGCATATTTTAGACGTCTGAAAATATTAATAACAAAATAGCAGTTTTAACATCAATTTCAACAATGATGCAAACAATTTAATTTTCAACATAATTTCACGTGCATTTAATCTTTTAATAACAACTGATTAATAAATAGTAATAAATTAAATTAACATTTTAAACATTTGAAATAAATGTACGGAAACGCAGAAGAGAACGCCATAGCCGAGACTTCTTGTATTACACTCCGGTTCCCATAAGAAATGACCACCATAATGTACTGACCACATCTTGAGGTTACTCTATGAGGCGTGAGTTAATGAGAGAGTGGGTTATTGGAAAATTGGAGCAAATGTTATTGTAGAATTGTATTTTGTCTGTAATTTCAATCGCAATTACTATTCTTTGAAGAATTCTATGAAAGAATTTCTATTTTAAAATACGGATAGTGTGGATGATTTTGATTTTAAATTAACCGCCTAAATACGAAATGGATTTGAAGAGTGAAGAGTGTTGAGTAATAAAAAAAGTATTTTCAAAATAGGTTTTAGTCCAGTTTGAGGCCAGTCGTGGCGCCACAGCTGCGTGACTGTTAACGCGACTAGTTGGTTGGACTCTCTCTCTCCTACTCGAGGAAATTAAATATTTAATATTTTCATTTCTTTGCTCTAGTGTAGAAGCAGGCGCGTCGTTGAATTCCGCCAACCAACACGCAATGCTTTTAGAATTTGGCAGAAATTCTAAAAGCATTGCGGTTCTCTAACTAGGTTCTCTTTGCCCTGCAGTGTGCGGGAAATAGCGTGAAGCTGAAAAAAAATTTTCTGGGAAAGATGTGGATACTAATGGCAAAAATTCTAGGGAAGTTAGAAATTACAATACAAAACAACCGTTTGCACAAGACTCGTACCATAAATCAATCGATAAAGGGCTTGAACCATGTACCTAGCTTTCACTGACTTCTTCTCAATTATTATTCAAAATAGGCAAATGTATACTTGTATAGGCATTGAAGTCAACTTTCAGTTCACGATGACATTATTTGTATTTGACATACGTTCTTTAAATGTCATGTGAACATTTTAAAAGTTTTCTTTTTACTTCAAAGTCATATTTAGTTTCTTTAATCATTATACTTTTAAGAAACTTCAACTAGTTTACACTACGGTCGCGCTTATGGTAGCTGGCTTCAATGAAATTGGAAATATTCCTCACATTAATATTTATGAGGCCATTCGTGGCGGAGGGGAATCAAAGACTATGAACGCGACTGGTTGTGGGTTCGATCCCCACTGGAATATTTGTTCAAACTTATATTTTCATTTCTTCTGTCTGGTGTAGAGACGAAGCGCGACGTTGAGTTCTGCCACTCAACACGCAATACCTTCAGAATTCTGAAAATGGGGAACAAAATGTCTTTACTTAGGTTCTCTCTGCCTATCCTGCTGCTGTGAGCGTGAAGCTGACAAAAAATATACTATAAATATTTTTCTATCTTTGTGAGCCTGTGTACTAGGCCCTATATAAAAAGATACCTGCTGGCATAATGATGAAGAAATATGAAAAGATAAGAAAAAACTCTACTTGCTCTTTTACTCTTCGTTACATAACATAATCAGCATATCTTACATTATTTTACAAAGGCGACAGATACCATATCGGATTTAACATAAAAAAAATATCAATTTTTAAGACTAGATTTCCACAATAGTAAATCAATTATGCTATGTTAGAGCGGGCCCCGGGTCGCGCCGTATCTGCCGTGACGAATCAATAATAACGTAGCAAATGGTACAAAAAAGTATGCGATTCCCGTTAATTCCCTACAATAATAACAAAATGATTATGGGGATACGAAAAAAAATTTTTACTTCGTGTATAGAAATAGTTTGACGCCTTCTTTTTGGTATTTGCTTGTTAGAAGTCTGGTGTTTTCGATTTCATCTCGATGGCAATGTAAGAAAAACTCCCAATATTGTAGGCTTATATGACACGAAACACGTAATTGCCTTCGACGCATGAAGAACGGAAAAGCGGTGGGACCTGACGACATTCCGATCGAAGCGTGGAAATCGTTGGGCTCTCTTGGTGTGCTCATGCTTACTGACCTTTTTAACCATATCTTGAACACTGGTAAGATGCCGCATCAGTGGCGGCTTAGCTTTATTACCCCTATTTACAAGGGAAGGGGCAGTGTTCAAGATTGTGGTAGTTATAGGGGCATTAAGCTTATGAGTCATACCATGAAGCTCTTCGAGCGCATGATCGACCTCAGGCTCCGCCGAGAGTGTATTGTCTCTGAGTCTCAATATGGATTTCAGCCAGGATCGGGCACCATGGACGCCATTTTCGCCCTCAGAACTTTGATGGAGGCATACAGGGAAAAAAGGAGAGCTCTGCACGTGGCCTTTTTAGATCTGCAGAAGGCCTTTGACTGTGTGCCTCGTCAGTGTATCTGGTGGGCATTGCGATCCAAAGGGATCCCTGAGGCCTATATTGAGATTATTAGGGGCATGTACCACGATTCCGCTTCCATGGTTAGGACTGCTGTTGGCGACACTAGACCCTTCCCGATTACAGTGGGGGTTCACCAGGGCTCTGCTCTTAGTCCGTTCTTATTCAAGGTAGTGCTCGATACTGTCTCGGCTCACATCCAGGACCAGCCTCCATGGCTGATGATGTATGCCGACGACATAGCACTCATTGCCGAGAACCGACTGACGCTGGAGCGTAAAGTGAACCTCTGGAAGGGTACGCTTGAGAACGGCGGTCTTAAACTAAATGTGTCGAAGACAGAGTACATGGCCTGCGGGAGCCGGGACTCGAGCACCATCCTTATAGGTCCTGAGCCAGCCGTTAAGTCGGAGAAGTTCAGGTACCTTGGATCTGTTATGCACGAGTCTGGAGGCATCGACCACGATGTCCATGGCCGGATAAGCGCTGCCTGGGCCAAATGGCGGGAGGTGACTGGTGTGGTCTGCGACCGCAGAATACCGCCCAAGCTCAAGGGGCTGATATACAAGAGCATCGTCCGACCGGTTCTTTTATACGGCAGCGAATGTTGGCCAGCACTATCTCGGCACACTCAGGAGCTTCACGTCATGGAAATGAAGATGCTGAGGTGGATGTGCGGCGTAACGCGGTCTGACTGCATACGCAACACATTCATTCGAGGTAGTCTTGGGGTCCGTGACGTAGCGGATAAGGTCCAAGAGCGTCGCTTGAGATGGTTTGGCCACGTTACGCGCCGGCCTAAGAACTATGTCGGACGCAAGTGCCTTGCTATACCAGTTCCTGGGGCGCGACCTCCCGGACGCCCAAGGAAGCGCTGGTTGGATGTCGTGATGCAGGACATGAGAGCCAATGGTCTAACCACCGAGGACGCAAAAGATCGTGCAAAGTGGAGTAGGTTAAGTAGGAAGGCAGACCCTGGTAATAGCCGGGATTAATGCCAGGAAGAAGAAGATTGTAGGCTTATATGCAAATGTTTATAAATGCAACCCTATAGAATGAAATTTAAATATTGTATTAAAGCCACACCTAAAAGCAATTAAAAATTACTAATGTTATATCACACAATGACTTACAGACTTTGTTTCATAAGAGAATTTACCATTTTTTAGTCATTATTAAGATGCACTATACAAAAACTATGACAATTCTTTAAACCGTTTCCAAAAATCTGATGAGATTACTGGTCGTATTATATTAAATAATTGTACTTTCATTTTATTATGTTTATTCCTTTTTGTTTTCTTAACTACACGCTGTATCCCGCATGTAGCAGGGTAGGCAGAAGGAATTAAGACCTTCTACTCCCCAATTTCTGCCGAATTCTCGAGGCACTGCGGAGGCACCAGAGCGAAGAAATGAAAATATTAAATATTCATTCATTTCCTCAATTCGGATTCGAACCCACAATCTACAGTAAATCTACTATCTTTGTTCCTGTGTATAATACATGATGAGTATAACCCGAAATTATTGTCTATTTATATTCATGGTATCAATTACAGAAGGGATTGGGACAGGAAGGGTTAAAATAACCAAGTGCTAAATGCCACCATTTCGTGACCCTCGAGTGTCTTGTACCATCAATCTTAAAGCTATAAGCGAGGAATTGAATTGAACAGCACAATTCTAAGTATATGCTTATGAGGATAATATGACAGGTTGATTTATCAACGATCAGGAGTAGGGGATTATATTATAGCGTAAGGACAGATTACTTAAAGAAGTCCACTTCTGCCTCACACCGGGGCCCATGGGAATGATTCTGTTCAAATAATTTATTTTTTGCGCTCTGGCATGACACAGCGTTGAGTTCCGCCACTCAACACGTTATATTTTGAACGTATCTGAGAATCAATGTTTACATAAACACGGGGGATCTATCTGTATCGTTATAAAATTAGTGTAAAATAAATAAAGAATGAAATAAATGTAATCATTGTTGTGTCAAATTAAGAAAAGTAAAGTGAAGATTCAGAGGAACAAGTGACGACTCAGGGGCAAGCGTGCGACGGTGTAAGTTAGATTCCCGTTTGGGGGAATAAATTATTAAATAATATCATTTCTTCACTCAGGTATCTTCACACAATTTTTGTGACGTAAAACCAAATACTATATATCTCAAAAGGTAGGGTATAAAAGTATAAGATAACCATACTAAAATATTTTCCAAATACGCTTAAATAATATCAAACTAATCATCGTAAAGTTCAAGCGGGCGAAGCCGCAAGCCGCTAGTATACAATACGTAAGTAGGAAAATGTGTCCGTTAATAACTGTAGTCAACACTATACCTATTCTGATGAAGGAGAGCCTATAAGCATATATTTTCTTTATTAAAGGAAAAATCACTCATCAATCACTACCAGTCAAGAACTTGATAATATAATGTGCCAGAAAAATAAAGATCATTTTGAGATACGATGACAATTTAATAACTTTATTATATTAATAATGTATCCACGAGCGCCTCGGGTTCTTGGAGTACAACTGATTATTATGTGAAGGTTACAGCAGGTTAGGCTAGATTCCAGGAGAGTAGAAAACACTAATAATTACTGCTTAGCATGTCTACTTGTTACTAGTGGCGTAACTATAGCGTTTGAGCTCGTGCCTAATTCCTGGGATGTTGTTTAAGTACACAGTTATAATTATTAAAATTACTTTCTTCAGCAAGTGTTAATTACACTTTCACATTCAGGTTAGCAAAAAATAATTGTGTAGTTCAAGCAGGCGAAGCCGCAAGCGGGTCGCTAGTATATAATAATTTCTTACGAATTAGTTTAAAATTAAGATATAATCACGCCATTAACATATGAAACGCGTGAAATATTCCTTAATGCAAACAAAGTAATTTTAGAATAACATTACCGAGCTTATTTACATTCCACTTGCAATTCACTAAGTAGGTTACAACAACGTATAAAGTTAATAGATGAAAAATACATAATATGTATGTATGTATGTATGTATGTATATATCTTCATTTACTTATTGCACTTATAAAAAAAACTTATGCGTGTGACTCCAACGCGACGGTTGTGGGTTTGATGCCCACTCAGGGGAGGGAGAAAATTAAAATACTAATAAATCTATTAGCGTTTTCATTTTTTCGCTCTGGTGACAAAGTGCGGCGTTGAGTTCCACCATTCAATACACAATGCCTCCAGAATTTAACGGAAAGTGGGGAACGGAAGTGTCTTAATGGAAACGGGTTGTCTTAACACTAGGTTTCCACGTTCCCTTTGTCTTCCATTTCCCTTCTGCTATGTACGAGATACAGCGTGAAGGTAGTAGGCCCTCTCTATTTCTACCGCCAATGGTCAGGTAAACACCAACTTCGCCATGATATTGGATCCATATCATGGATTCTTATGTAAAGAAATATATTGGTATTTGAATTTACAACCAGGCTGTTCTACAATAGAAACTACATATGCCATTAAGGACTCAAATGAGTCAACAGCATTACATAACTTGAAAAAAAAAAAAAAACAAATGGATATTTAATTATATCTTTTCACTTATTTTGTCAAATTATTTTCATTGTATTGCAAATAATCTTTTCACACTAACACTTACAACAACAAAGAACGAGAAAATCACTTAGCACAGATAGTGTTTCTTATATTTTAAGTTCTCACTCTCAGCAATACTGTGGTTTTTGTCAAGTAATCTAATGAGTTGCTAATGGCGGGACCACCCGGGAATCAATTTAGTACTATCAATGTAGGGTTCAGAACTAGGTTTATTTTATACATTGAAAGATATTAAAATTAACTGTATAATATTTTTCTATTAATATGTAATAGATGAAATATACTTTTTAATTTCAACATTATTTGAGGATGATTTGCGGAGAAGGGAGAGAGAATCGAGTGGTGAGTCATTCCTTTCTTTACTAAGACTATTTTCAATAGGTATACTCTTGAAACATTATATTTCGTGGCAGTTAAGGTGTTTAAATTTTTAAACGTATGTTATTAGTATATAAGAAACAAACTAAAAAGTTCATTAGAATCTTAGTTAAACAGTTATTAAACAAAATATATGCCAAATTCTAAATAAAACGAACAGATTTCCTCAACACTTTATATATTTAATAAGAAAGATGTGGGAGCACTAAAGTACTCTAAGGGGATAATTTCACTATCACATTTGACGCCCACATTTGAATCGGATCCATTTATCATATGGAATAATCAATTTCCACCAGCTCCCACTTCCACCGATACCTTGCTCGTGAATGCAAATTTATTAGCTCTCACATTTGAATAAAGAGAACATCTATCCGTATGTCTTTATTGGAAAGAAATGAAGAAAATTATTAATTTAATGTCTTAATTTATTACAAAGAAAGAAGATTAAATAAAGCTTTAGCTATTGCCAGCATTATTCTTTATGGCATTAAATACGCGAATAGAAATGACAATTAAAACTTGTTCTTAATGATGGATATTGTCTTTAGAATAAAACTGTTTCAGTGAAGGAATTCAGTTCTGGATGATGACACCGCTTTTATAAAATAATTTCAAATTAAAAGATGACATCCAAAAAAACACAAACAAATAAAAATAAATATCCAACGTGTCCCGTAAAGGCAATACAAAATTTAAATCAACATATTTCTGGCATATTATAAAGCAACTCAGCATAATTTTAAATAAAATGTAATATAAAAAAAACGTAATTTTACGTACAAGTCCACAATACCATCTATTTACGCAACAACAAATAATTATTGACGTTAGGTTCGCCAACAAGAAACAATCCTGACCTTTCTTCCGAAGCGTGGTAACGTATTAACCAATTCGACTTGGACGAAGATTTCCTCAACCACACCCGGAACACGCTGGCTCCATTGAAACATAATCACTACTATATAGTGATAATGACGTAATATCTCTATATAATATATATGTAGTGATAATTACGTAATATCTCTGTTTGTGAAGAAGTGAAGAAATGAGTAAAAGTGTTGCAGCGTGTTCGCACCATTATCCCGGCCTGGGCCATTAGGTCCTGTTATTTTCTGCTAAACCGTGTTACCTGATGAGATATCACATACAAAATTCACTCGATACGTACGCAGGTATCTGTAGATAATGTGCGTTCTAAGATTAACTTGGAACGTAGATTATTTTATGAGAATTATTTTGTAATTAAGATTTGATGTGAAATTTGATTAGTTTACGTAATTAGTTTTACGTATAGTATGTAAGGTAGTAAGGGTCAGGCTAAGAAAGATCACGTTTATATATCTCTCCGTCCATATATAGCAGGGTAGACAAGGGGAATTAAGTGTTTAGACACTCAGCTAAACGAAATTACTTTAAAGTATATTCCCCCGAGCAGGGATTGAAACCACTACCGCCGTGCTTTAACAGACATACGTTGTTACATTATGTCACGTTGACACGTCTCGTTTAACCATGTGTTTATATTAATTGTAACTTATACAGCGATTACGAATTTCCAATATATGACGGGACGGAGTAAATCAGTGATTATCACTTCCTTTTCAACTTTCGACTTATAAATAGTGGTTATTGCGATTTGCTTACAAATTTTTAACCGACGCGCAAACAGAGAGGTGTTATAAATTGGACGTGTCCTCTCTATCTGTGACATCGTAGCTCTTAAACAGATGAACCCATTTGTATTTTGTTTTTTTAAAAGTGACTTAATCGAATGTGTTCCTGGCCATGATTGAAGTAAATATATTCATCTATCTGAATGATCTTCAGTTCAGTTCAGTTCAGTTCTTTTGTAGATGATGAAAGGAGATTATCATCTTCCACTGGTCTGGTCATGATTAAATTATAGATACTTATGTCATTTGTTCGAAATACTATTGACAATCGTGGTGTACTACGCAAAGGCTGATGTTAATCGTGATGATTGTGGTTCGATCCAAATTATATTTCCATATAATTTGGATCGAATAATTATATATGGAGGACAGACTGTTTAATTCTAGGTTCTTTCTGTCAATATTTCTTAAAACTAAACTAAAATATATGGTAGTTATTGTTCTTGTCACAATAATCCCAACAGCGTTAGGAGTGCATATTATAATACAAACAAAAAACCCAATAATAAATATAGTAAAACACACATTAAAAATAAAATTCCAAAATCAACCTTAAAACAATATTTAGCTATTTGAATGAACGAATATAATTGAATGAGCGGAATAAAACTCACATAATGGAACGAACGAAGTACTTACGTCAATAAGATTTGTCTTTGCCATACATTTTTACATTTCGTTCGTCACACTAAAGAGCTCTTAGCCGTGTCGTGAATTATTGATTTTCACTTTACTTACGAGAGTGGTGGAGTGGTTTTGGTTCAAATTAAACGTTGACATTATTTTTTTAGTAAGGTTTTATATCACTTGTGGTGGTCTATTTGCGAGCATTAGGGAGAAAGCTGTGAATAGAATATTCGTTTGGTATATGATTTATAGTGTTAAAACGAAAAATATTTTAAAACTGTACAGGCCGAGAACTGAAAAAAAATATGGGGGGTTGTTATGTGAACCCCAACTAAAACGTTGACGCGGATTCGTTGGTGTCAAATTCCATATCACTATTTTAAGTGATTTTATCATAATATATCACTAACTCTACCTTTGGTTTCGTTCTCATTGTAAAATTGAAATAACTGATGTATTCTGCGTGACGTATGACGCATTTTATATATGACATAAATGGACTATCCATCACAAAAACAATGCTTACCACCACAACAATCTCTTTAAACTTTATAATGTTACTGGGTTATGTTATAACTAACATACATACATAAAATATCTAACAATAAATCCATACCTATATTATAAATTCGAAAGTAACTCTGTCTGTCTGTCTTTTACGCAATCAGGGCCAAACCGCTAATTTAATTGTGATAAAATACTCATATAGAGATACTTGATGGTCTCGGGATGAACATAGGATACTTTTTTTTCTCATATTTGTAATATTTTCGATATATACCAATATATTAAAATACTTATTAATTTGACATGCAATTTATTCCGCCATGTTAATAACAGCAATGATTTGCAAAGTTGTTGTTAGAAAACGTCACCCAAAATGAGCTTGCTTAATGCATCTCTCTATTGAAAACTGAAAATAATTTCATAAATATATTCAACAAATATTCGTATCGTTCAAGCGGGCGTAGTCGCGTTCGGGTCCACTAGTAAAGGATATAAAAGATAGATAAGATAGATAGATAAGATTTTCAAACAAGTAAGCATCTTACAATAAGTATCTCGGCCCGAGACGTTCATAATAATATATTATTTGTTGTATAAATACGGTAAATTTCTTAGGCATTTTACATCCTTGTGTTCATTTTGTATTAGCTTACAATGTCGATCGCTCCATGTAAATTACTATGTAACTAACATTTGTATGGGTATAACACAGTTTGAATCATGTTTCGCTGATCCCCATAAATAAATTACGAGTTGTTGATTAGAAATTTTAGATTCTATTGTAATTATTATTTATTATTAAGTATATTTAACCCGCTGGACGTTGAGTTTTCCTAGTCAGGTAATCTATCAATATATAAAAAAATTTAACTATTTATTTGAATGACATTCTTTGTCGAGGTTAAGAGCGGTGTTGAGTTACGCCTTTCAACACGCAGTGCCTCCAAAATTCGTCGGCAAGTGGGGAACGGAGTGTCTTAACACTTGGTGCTCTCTGCCTACCCTGCTGTGTGCGGGATACAGCGTGAAGCTGATGTGAATAACATGGTAATACTTGGTTGAAAGGACGTGGTAATATTTAATGGTTTAAGACAAGTAAAGTATCTACTTACGAGTAATTACCCTGATTTGAGTAAATTTATAAAAAATCTTTCTACAGAGATGATAACAACAAAAATTAGGTATAACAAGCGTAAAAGAATTTCTACCCATTTCGATAAGAATGTATGGCTTAATTGGCCCCTACATGGATGGTTTTCAATAGGCGCTGGTTCGAGTCCTGCTACGTTCACATTTTTATATCTTTCAGAGTAGATATGTAAAAAAAAACACTTTAAAAATGTTAACCAAAACAAATATTTAACATTCGCAAGTATTCTATTATTATTACTAAAAGAAACGATGCAAATAAACAAAGTTATACTTAAGTCACGGTACAATAGCTAAAATGAAGTAGTTGAATCCACAATTTTTTATTCGATTAATCGAATGATTACACTTTATACACCTTACTACTTGGAAAACTAAGAAAGTGCTATTTAAA